>CM021100.1:710982669-711024436 GCA_007115665.2 Sequoiadendron giganteum
TATTTATTTGTCTCCTTCCTCTCTTATTTTATCTTCATCTCTATCTCTATCTTCCTTTCTCCTCATCTATCTCTAGACATGTATCTCTCTCTATCCATCCATATCTCTCCCTTTCACTCCCCTTTTCTCTCTTCCTAGATCTCTACGTCTATATCTTTTTGCCTGTCTATCTTTATCTCTCCATATTTCTTCTTCCATCTCTCCCTCTATATCTATCTCGTTATCTCTCCGTCTCTCTCTACCCCTATGCCCCCCCTTTCTCTACTCTCTATATATCACTTCCGATCTCTATCTTTATCTTTCTATCTCTCCTTATCTCTCTCTATATCTCTTCCATCTCTATCTATCCCTCTCTCCTTTCTCTCTTTATCTCTCATTCTCCTTCTCTACATACCCCTCTCCTTATTCATAGATATCTCCACCTCCATCTCTCTCTCTGCATCTTCCTCTCTATCTCTATCTCCTTACCCCCCTCTCTTGCACACTCTTCTCCTTTCTATCTCTCCCTCTTTCTATCCCTATATCTCCCTCTCTATCCTTATTGCAAACACAACATGACTCTCTTGGTAATGAAGCTTGTTTATCTTTCTAATTCAGAAGTTTTGTTTCAATCATGTTTGGATCCCTGGAAGTAGATGCATACTTGATTTGAAGCTTTCACTTCTCCATTAAGACCTTTGTTACTAAAAAAAATATCATTTTCTAAATGACCTATCAATTAACCTCACAAATGAAATATTTTTTTTCCTAATTAACCTTCCATACTTTCTTAACAATGATTTCTGGCTTACATTGTGTGAAAATTTTTGCATCAACATTTCGAATCACACTCCATGATCCATCATCAAAATGAGAATAGACCACTTTTGCTAAACTTAACGGTTAATTTTCTTAGCAACGATTTCTTAGCGGTCAAGTTTAGCAAAAGCGACCCACACTTTTTCGGCGTATGCACACAGGGTGTTAGTTGTATTCAATGTATCAAAGAATTTGTTTTCTGATTCGAGTGAAATATAACAAAGAAAAACTTAAGTGCAAGCCATAGCGTTAGCCAAAATATGGTTGGTTTAAGTTTAAGTTACCCAGCATAATTGAAATGTCTTTCTGTTTTGTTATGCGTTGTTGCTGAGTACGCACTGCTTGGCATTTCTCCGAAGCTTCTGCAAAACAAGAAGATCTACACTACATTTGAAGTTGGTCTGTAGATTTCAAGTAGTTTCGCCAACTTCATTCCTGCATTTGAATTGGGTTTTCAAATTTCAGAGGGTTTTGACGACTTCAGCTCTTTTATCAAGTTGGGTTTGTAATTCTCCGAGTTTTGCCATTTTCAGGCTTGTTAGTGGATTCAGTTTGCAAGTTGCAGAGTTTTTTCTTTCTTTTCTTTTTGTTATCTTCAGGCTTGTTTTTAAATTCGGTTTTCAATTTTCAAGGAGTTTTGTTATCTATTGGTCTGTAATTGAATTGGGTTTGCAGAACAGGCGAGGATTGAATTGCCTTCGCTAAAAAATAAGAAAATGGGTTGCCGGGGATGCAAAGGCTTTGTGGCCTTTATATTGAAGCTTTTGAATATTGTTCAGGCTTTCATTGGGGTGGCAATGATTCTGTATGCTATATGGATGCTTAATCATTGGAAATCTCATTTACCCGACCCTCCTTTACCGGTCGCACCCTCACCTAGCGATGGTTTGTCTTTAGAGTGGATGATGAATCATATGTCTGTTGGGCAGCCGGAGGACCCGCTTTCGAATCTCCGATTCACCACTGGAGCAGATCAGCAGCTACCATTTCGGAAGGTTTTACAGAATCGTTCTGGTTTAATGAATGGATTGGACCTTTCAAAGCAGAAACTTCCTGCACCCTGGTAAACCCCAATTCTTCTGCAACCTTTAAAAAATAAAATAAAATAAAATTGGTGATTAAAATTAGTAGTGTTTTAGAGAAAGCACACATTTTCCTGTTGTTGTTTGAATTAATAATTTCAATAAATAAAAGCAAAGTTATACACGAGGACAAATATTCCGGCTTAATTCTGGTTGTACCATTTCGCATCACTTTGGATATCCATAATTTTGTGCCACTAAGGTTCACGGATGAAGGATGAGACGAGGGTTTCAATTGATTGGTAGCGCAATAGTTTTGTTCACTTAGCATTCGAATAGCCATGCTGTTACTTCTTTTCTTACTTATCTGTGTTACAATTATATTTATTTTCTATCCCTTTCCCCTGATGTACACAAAAACAATGTGTTTTTATTTTTGTAATTCATGTATTTTCCAGTCATTCTGGCTCGAAGAAAGCAGTTCATCTGCTGGCACTTGGATGATCAGATCACCAGATGGCACCAAATCACAATAAGAATTAGCCAGACCTGCAAACAGTGAAAGCCCAATAGGCTTAACTTGGAATACCTACTACACTGCAAGTGGTTTTTCCCTATCCAATTGGGAGTTGGCTCAAAGAAGTAGGGTCTATTAATGTAAGTTTGTAACATTCAATCCAGTTCTATAAGGGCTTTTTGCTAGTTGATTGGCTGACTTAAACCCAGATCAGTGTGCCACACTCTTCTTTCTTTAGAGATGGGTCTACAGGGATGAAGTAAATTCTTATTTCTTCTCATGCTGATTTACACTCCTGTTTTCCTTGTAGTTATTAATGAAATATAAATATGTTTCTGATCATGCTAAGAAGGGAGATGGCTTGTTTTTGTTCTGGGTTTAAGCTGCTGCCGTAAGGCAATTTCAGGAGAGTATTTGGGTTTTCCTTAGAACAATTTATAACATGTTATGCTCTCTTGTCATGCATTTTGCGTCTTTTAATTATCACCTCCTGGAAGATTTGAACTGGAGTGATTTTGGTGAAATTCAGCGAAGTGGAGCCTTTTAATTAATGGATTAAACTAGCTTTTATTGATGGAGAACAACTTCCCAGCATGCAAGGACCAAGAGTATATTGGTGCTAAATAACAGTGCCCAGTTTGTTGAAGAGAGGGGCTAGCTGGGGCCTTCCAGGTAAGCTACTGGATAAACATCTGCTTCATCAATGACTGCCACTGATGCAGCAGTAGTTGTTTCTGCAGTAGATCCAGAAGTTGATAGAGCGGAAGTAGACTTACCTGCTGGCGTTTTACCAGGGTTTGGAACTTCTTTCCTTTCATCAGGATGCTTGTGCACAGTCATCACCAAATGTTTGATTGCTCTGACTGTTCACCTTAGAACCATCCATCTAGACTTGTCCATCGTGTTGAGAATAATGGTTTCCCAACAGCAAAAGTGGCTGAAATAGAGGAAGATAGGGTGGAGGACTATAGAACCCTGTCTCTTGGGTTTCTCCCAATTATAAGTGGATCTGTCTTTGTTCTTTTTGTCAACTTCCATGCAATTTTCTGATAATGTTGAGGGTCATTGGTTGTATCTGGCACACTCATGGGAAAAACTATACATGCTACTTTCCAGAATTTGGATAATTTGTTACATCCTTTGATTAAACTAGTTTAGATGCTAAAGGAGAATCTAAGAAGTTGTTTTTATCACATCCTGGTCAAACTATTTTGGTAGAAAAGAAGAAATCACGCCACAAGGATTTAGCTATTCATGAGTTTTTCTGCATTGTTTGGGTCACTTTAAAATTGAGTGAAGGAGTCCTGAATATGGTCTGACTAGTATTCCAGAACTTACTGTTTGTGCCTTGTTGGACTTTGCATTTGCTACACAGCACTGTTATTGCTCCTCTTTTAGGACTTTGCATTCCCCAGATATTTATTTCTTACTATTTGTGAGGGAGATACATCTTATGCTGGGGATGTTTGCAGGATTTTTTTCAAAAACAGAAAAGAAAATATAAAATTCCATTTTAATATTTTGTTGAGAGCACAATTCTATATTGAATTATATATTATAATAAGGCAGGGATACATTGTAACTTATGATTTTTCACTGCTTTGTGTAAATTTTGATTCTGTATTTCACTATCTACTATTGGCAATTGTAAATGTTCTTATGATTAAGAGTATCCTGTACAAGGTTTGAGGCATTCTTAGAAAATTGTTTTCTTGTGTTTCTAACCTAACAGTGAAACACAATTATATGCAGCCTGAGAAGTTGGTTGCCAATAAACTGAAAATAGCAAGTCATTATAAGCAAGATGGAAATATTATCTTTTGGACTGACAACCTTAATTATTTCTATGGCAGGTTTATCTACACATTTCTTGGCATCGGCATCATTGTTTGTGTAATAACTTTCATTGGTCTCATTGCCGCAGAGATAACCAGTGGCTGTTGCTTATGCTGTGTATCCTTGATATTTATCACGTGTTGATTCTTTCTTGTTTTACTTTTAAATTTCAAAATAATCATCATTAACCCTGCAATCTTTAGAATATGTACTGCAATGCTAAGCTCTTTACATTTTTATACTGAATGCTTAATTTGTGGACTTTGGACCTTGATAGATCTGTGGAAAGCTTGTATGTAAGGCAGCTCTTCAATGATTGCATGCTATGTCTTATGTTATCAGGAAGGCAGTTACAGGTAGCTCAAATGAATGGAAGCTACAGTAGGCGTTTTAACCTTCTAAATTTATGCTTGGGCTTATGTGTCATGAGTTCAGAAAACGTTTTTATAATTCCTTTTTTATGCTTTTAAGCTCAGTTTGGCTTTGTTTGAGAGGTCCATTGTATGCCTATGATGCACTGGTGTATAATCAATGGTCTGAAATTAGACAGAAAAGTACAAACCAATTTGATAGGATGGTCAATTCATCTGGTCAAACAACCAGTATAAATACAGTCTTTGTTGTCTTATCTGATTGATCACTTACCCTTGCTGGATGCTGTGTCGTAATTCAAATTACCTTTTATATTGTTGAAGCATGAAAATCAAATATCCGATGTCATGATACCTGAGACCGTATATTCTGTTCTTGATTTTGCATAATTTTCTATGCTTTGTTGCCCGTAATTTGAATATAGTATTCAGTTCTTGTAATATTCCTTATTTTACTTGAAGCTGCTTTGGTGGGAGATATATTCCGTAATCATCATTGGGAAAAGGTGAGTCTCTGCAGTGGTTTGAAAAAAAAAGTTCTATAAGTATATCCCTAGTTGATATTGTGTTTTTGTTTGATAGGATATTCCAGATGATCCAACTGGAGAGTTTGAAAACATTAAGAAGTTTATCAAAGATAATGTGGATACATGCAAGTGGGTTGGTCTGGCAATAGTAATCATTCAGGTATGTGAAATCTAGCAACACTTTTTAGAAAATTGGCTGAACATTGCCTAATAAAATCTAGATATGCATTGGAATTATATATTTTCCTGGTAGAATATAGACTGTATAATACTGCATGTATTTGATGGCATCTTGTGGGGCTGTGGATTATGTTTGCAATAAAAGTGAATTTTGTCTTTTATTTATGTATGTTTCAGTGTTTATATTTGTCAAAGGATTTCTTTATAATACTGCATGTATTTGATGGCATCTTGTGGGTCTGTGGATTATGTTTGCAATAAAAGTGAATTTTGTCTTTTATTTATGTATGTTTCAGTGTTTATATTTGTCAAAGGATTTCTTTATTTTATTTTATTTTTCTGCAGAATACTATTTTTTTTATGTTGAACATTACCTAAAATAGGCAATAGGAAGAAATAAAGAGAAATTAAAGTAATGACCATGAATGACCAAAGTAGATCAAAGAGGATATGGTGGGACAAGTACAGTAGTATTGGGACTCAAAAATGATCTTCAACCATACAGAGATGATAGAATAGAAGCTACAAGCAGAGGACAAAAATAGATTCTAACCAACCAGGGTGATTAGACCCAAAATATGTTCTGTATTCGTAACATCACATATTACCATGAGAGACTGAAAAATTGCTAGACAAGAAGATATGGTTGATACTTGATAGAGTCTCAGACAAAACACAAAAGTATTTCCTAATCAGTACAGAAAAAGGATTGACATCTCAGTCATCCATGGTGAAAGAGCCAATATAAGATCTGATAATGGCTTAAAAGATGAAATGATAATTGATATTTGATAGTCATTATTTACAAAGGAGAGGAATACTCCTTGTATAAAGAATTACAGGACGATGTTTCTAAAAGGAAACAATCGTTAACTAGAGTAATTAATTGAAAGTTATTAAAAACTAACTGAACTAAACTAAGTTAACTTAAAGTAAACTACTGACTAACTAAAAGCTAAGATGATCATTAAATATTACAAAGTACTTTAATACCCTCTCTTAATGGTCATCCTACTAACTACACCAAGCTTATCCTGAAATTTACACCAAGCTTATCTTGAAATTTTACAAATTTATTCGAATTGAGAGACTTGGTGGGAATGTCCGCAGTTTGATCCTCAGTTGGAACATACTGCAACATCATAGATCCGTCTTCAACAAGCTAGCGGATGAAATGACAATGAAGCTCAACATGCTTGGTTTTTAATGGAAGATTGGATTCTTGGCAAGCTTTAGCACCCCTTAATTGTCGTAGAACAAGGGTGAAGGCCTTGCTTGAGACATTTGCATGTCAGCAAGCATCCTTCGAAGCCATACTGCCTCACTTGCGGCCTTAACTGTTCCTTGATACTCTGCTTCTATCGAGGAAAGAGTGATTTCCTGTTGCTTCTTGCTTGTCCATGTGACTGCACCCGCACCAAGACTGAAAACATACCTAGAAGTGGACTTCTTGTCATCAACTGAACTTGTCCAATCTGAATTTGTAAAACCAACAAGCCTTGGATCTTTGCATCTGCTGTACAAAATGCCAAAGTCAGGCGTCCCTTTCACATATCTCAACACTCACTTCACTACAGCCTAGTGTTCCGCCTTAGGGGCAGTCATGAAACGAGAAATGTAGCTCACAGCAAAATAGAGTTCAGGCCTAGTGGCAGTCAGATAGATGAGGCTACCCACTAGTTGCTTGAATGCAGACTCATTCACCACTGGTGAGTCTGATTTGGTTGAAAGTTTCAGCCCCTTCTCCATAGGAGTGGATGAGATTTTGCAATCTTCCATCCTCAATTTCTCCAACACACTCCTAGTATACTTCAATTGAGAAATGAAGATACTGCCACTTGTCTGCCAAACTTCTACACCCAGACAATAGTGTAGGAGACCGAAGTCTATCATCTCAAATGCTTGACACAAATTTGACTTGATCTATTCAATCAAATGTATCCTACTACCAGTAATGATGATATCATCCACATAGATGACAAGAAGGATGATATCATTGCCAGTGTTCTTGACGTACAAATTTGCATCTGAGGGACTCCTCTAAAACCCTTGTGCAACCAAATACTTGTCAAACTTTAGGTACCATGCCTTGGGTGCCTGCTTTAGGCCATAAAGAGCCTTCAGCAATCTGCATACCTTATGTTATTTTCTTGCAACCTTAAAACCAGGAGGCTGTGTCATGTATACCAGCCAAACTATGCTGCGATGGCTAGGACAAGTCAGATGGTGCTCATCTTTCCTATAGGGGCAAAGCTTTCCTCATAGTCAATACCTTCTCTCCGCGAGAACCCCTTAGCCACCCCCCAAGCCTTGTATTTATCCAGTGTTCCATCAGCCTTGTATTTCACCTTGTATACCCATTTGCAGCCAATAGGTTTTTTCCTTGGTGGAAGATCTAACAGAAACCACGTGTTGTTTTTCAAAAGACTATGATGCTCAGGATCCACAGCCTTTTCCCATTCAGGATTACCCTTGGCCTTTGAATACTTCTGGGGCTCATGATCAGGCATGTTTGTAAACTCGGTTGAGAGAGAGTTGGTGCTTGTGTTGAGAATTGAGATATATATTTTGGGCAAAATTATTATGCCATGATGAAACCTGTACGTGTGATACTGCTATCATCAAGGAATCATTTAGAAGCAGTATTTCTGTAGCCTCCTTTTACTACAACATAAACATATCCTTTGCCATGTCTCCAGTAGGATTCCACTTTGTAGTTCTTGCTCTCCCAGTCTGACAGACATAAATGCACACCAGTTATTAAGGTCTTTGTCCAGTGGCATCTAAAATCATTGCCCTCTGTAAAAGCTTGTTAGCTACTGTTTGAAATTATTGTCATTGTGACTTCTGCAGACTGAGAATTCTGCCCCTTTTAAAGTAAAAAGAGGTTTTCCTTATTGTCTTTGACAAAATCTATCTCCTTATACCATGCTGGTTGCTACTTTGTGTGAAGTGGAATCCTCATCCTGTGTTCATTTACAAAAGTAGGATCAATTTTCTCTACTGACCCCTCTGCTTGTCTGCTGAAGAATTGTAGGTTTTTTTTTAATTTTTTCCCTTTAATTTAATATGAGCTGTTTGAAATGATAATGTTACTTTCTTGTGGCTTTCTTCTGCTTTTGCTACCATTCCTATCAGCGCCTTGTTGAAATTTTCTTACCATTCCTCTCAGCAGCTGGATGAAAAAAACTGCCACTTGCTACCTTTACCTTAAACTTAAGTAAATATAACTTATAGGAGCCCAGACTAATCATTCGGAGGAAGGAAGAAGGAAACTATGATAATGCCCACAAATAACTAAACTAGGTCAGTGGTACTTAAATGTACAGTAAGTTAAAGTATCAAGCAGGAGTAATAAATGAACACCAAGGGTTGGACAAGTCACGAACACAAATAGTAAATAGGCATAACTAAAGGCAGTGAAACCAGAACTAGTAAAACCTAGAAAGTCAGGAAGGAACAAAAAAATATTAATACACCGAATGACACTGATAATTAGAAAGGAAGAAAGAAATTATATTAATTTCATTGAATACGTGAAGTAGGTCAATGGAACTAAAAAATACAATAAGTTACAACAGTAAGTACTGTTAAATGAACATCAATAGAGAGATAAATACTGATTGGGAAAGCATAATTAGAGGGGGTGAACTCGAAAGGGTGAATCTCAGACAAATTAAAAAATGTAAGTACAAGTGAGAGAAACGCATCTTGACTCATTCGATAAGGTTTTTGTGCATTCACACTGAAAATTATCGGTGTCTCCAAATTATTTGTACATCTTTTGGTGCAGTACAAACTGTAGTAAAAATATTAGCTTAATCTTAAATAACAAATCATGTAAGCAGCATAAACCTGTAGTAAAAACAATAGCTTTATCTCAAATAAAAAATCATGCAAGCAGCATGAAATATTTGCAAATACAAACCTGAGGGGATCTTGAAAATTGGTTACCATAGCCATGCATCAAACAAGTTACCATGTTTATAAGGTGCTAAAATAGGGTGAGATCTTCCTCCTCACAGAGTACTGACCACAGTGTGACCATGTAACATGTACAGCATACTACAGTTTGCTCCACATCTGATTCCATACAGCTGGGAAAATTCTGCCAAAAATTTCTAGATCTGGAAACATCAGTCACCAATAGGGTACAGAGAACTATGGGTGCTGTTTGCCGAGAGAAGAAAAAGCATTTGAAAATTTCTTCAGTCGCTAGCCAGGCCACAGTAGCTAGATTATCTTCACAGGGATTGAGTGTATTTGTAAGAGGGGCTCACATCTGGGGATTTATGTGCAGGAGGGAGCCTTTCAACTCTTTGAGTTGGGAAATGTTTCCCTTTCAAGGGAGTGGTCATTATTCATCAATAGGGAGTTAGGCTCCAAATAACTACTTCGATCAATGCATTTGAATGAGGAAGTAGGATGTTCTAGTTCAAAATGGTTCTCAAGAAGGGAAGTGTGACGAGAGAGAAGTTAACATTTAAAATCAGAGATAAGGTATTGTGAATCACTCAATTTAAAGTTCTTCTACATTCACAATAAAGATTAACAGGCTCTCCAAATTATGATCATTTGGCGCAGTGCAACCTGCAGTAAGTACAGTACCTTTATCTTTCCTAAAGCATGCTTGTGTTTCTTATAGTTTTCTTTTTTATTACTTACCTTTAGTGTATTGCTATGCTTTTAATAGTGTTTAGAGACTACATACTCTTAGTTAGTTATTTTAATACTCAGAGGCTACATTAGAGTTTACTTGCAATTGCTTCAGATGTAAGCTTCTTAAAATTGCCCATGATAATTCTCTCACAATTACATTAATTTTTTGACTTCTAGCTAAATAGTGTATTGATTTTGTGTGCAAGGCATTCTCTTTGCTTCTTGCTATGATGCTTCGAGCAATGGTGTCGACTAGGAATACTAATTATGACAGTGATGATGATTACATGATACCAAGAGGCAGCAATCGCCAGCCTTTGTTAAACAATCAAGCCTCCCAGACTCCACCAGATGGATGGAGCAAACGCATGCGGGATGTGAAACGTTTAGATGCTTGGAACAAACGCATGCGGGAAAAGGTAATTTAGTCTTGATTTTGGTCCAAAAATTCTCAATCAATAGATAAGATGAAATTCTAATCCCTGATTGTGTGCCTCTGCAGTATGGATTGAACACCAATGACTTCACTTATGATTGAAGTGACCATGGAAGTTGATGTAACATAATTGCTTCAGGAGCGAGAGTGTTGTTCAAATGCAGTCTCTCCTCCATTTGTTTTCTTCAAAGTCTCTCATCACTGTATTTTCTGTTTATAGATCTGGGGCCTTTTTTCCTTTTTCACTCCTAAAATTCTCTCAACTGTGCTCTCTTACTAGTATATAAATTTGTCCTCTTGAATTCTCATGGCTTTGAGCTCTTTAGATCCATAGCAATGTTTTATTACCAAATTTTAATTACTTGTGCTAACTTAAAACTTGATTGTATCCAATATCAACGAGTGCTGTCACCTTTTTGTGTTTAAATGACCATGCCTGCAAAATTTGTTACATTATTCTTTTGTGATATCATCTTACGTTCCCTATTTGTAGAAGCATAAAATAAACGAATGCAAAATAAAATAATACTGTGGCTTTATCTAAGGCAATTATTTTCTTTCATAAAATTGTCATTAGAATATAGTAAAATAAAATTTGACTTTCCTAATTTGAAACCTTTCTCGCATAGCTTGTCTCACTTTTGTATTTGATTGATTGAAAGAGCAGAAACATGTTGATAGTTATGGTATAAATTTTTTAAGTAGCTCCTTGCCAGAGGCTGTACCAATGAGGAAATGCTGCCCATAATAAGCAAACTTAGTATGAGACAGCTTGTCATAACGGGGAGTTCTAAATGCAACCTGATATCATTGGAAGAGAGCATGACACTTCTAGCTAATTACATGGGCATAATATCCAGCATGTACTGGGTGCAGTAGTCAGTGATACTGATATTGCGGGGCTTTTCACTATGTGGGAGCCACGGCATTCGCTCACGTGTCAATCTATATTCATGTTCATTGTTTTTCAAGTTGATTGAATACCTATTAAGAGTCGTGAAATATTTAAGTTGGAAGCACATACTGTGTCGGACATTTCATGATGACATTGTGTTTCCATACATATAAACATGAATCAAGTTAATACTGAAGCTGGATAAAATTCCGCATTTCTTTAAGAAAGTATTATACATGTTAAGCTATTCAATGACATTGAAATTGAAACGCTTGTAATTGAGCTTATTATGTGTAGGTATAGTGACAGTAATTTGAAAGTCACTGTCACATTAAGTAAATATAAGCTGCCTGTAAGTAAATATTGGGTGAAATTTATCTCATGTGTCACATGTCTTAAGGCATACACTCAAAGTCAGACCCATTGCACGTAATGGGTCATAGCGGGTAAGCTACATAAACTAAGGTATACTGTCAAAAAGTTAGTTGACCTCTCGTCAAGTAGATATTGATTCCTTATTTCACTGATTATTTTGCCGAGGTTCTATTCAATTCAGTCTTGGTGTGGTGTCATCGAATCTTGTGGCATGACTGTTTAAGACCTTAAAGATTTGTGGCATTCTTTTGAGACAGTTTGCTCCTTTTGTATGTCACACCACTATTGCTTACTTTGATTTCTCCCTCTAATATTGTGCCACCATCGAGTGGTTAAAAGAATTGGGAGCTCAGTTCTTGCAAATACAGTTTGTGACTGTAATTTTTGGTTAAGGGTTCTTCATCACCACATCTATAGCATGTTTGTGATGTTCCATCTTGAGCACCCCGTCATTCTCTGTGTGATGTCTCCCTCTATAACTTCCTCCTACTGGATTATTGTCTTGTTCTTCCGACACTTAGCATATGGGTTGGGACAGTTTTGGCAGTGGAATTTAAGTACAATATTCTGTCCCAACTCCATGCCAATTTATTTCAAAACTAATTTAAGAATGCCTACAAAAATATTTGACAAACTTTTATGTGGAAAAGTATATTTAAATATCTAAGCTCAAACATGTGAACTGTTCTTAATTTTTAGACAACTTAAATTGATTTTCCCTTTACGGGCTCTTCATAGTCTAGTAGCACAAAATGCCTATAAAGTGGTTAATAGTTTTATTCTTTCACATGGAGTTGTTGGTAGCCTTCCTAATGGCCGATAAATTATCATTGATATGAAGTCATTTTTTCGTTACAGAACCTCAACAGACAAAGCAGGAGGTCCTGATAAGAAAAGCAACAACCAAGAGAAACTAACTCCCATCTCAAGGCTCATATATTCAAAAGCAACATCCACAACCCAATAATTCATTCCCACATTCAAATGATTAGCACTATTTTGATCCAGGGTGTTGGGGCCTTTAGACATGTTAAAATAATTTAATGCATATAACACATTTTGAATTGCATTTTTTCCATCATTGGCATCATTATCATTAATATAATTGTATTTCACATCATTTACATAATTAATCCTATTTTTTTTTATTAATTGAATAATTTTTAATTATTTAATTAATTCACTATTTCATCATAAATCTAATTGCATTCTTCTTGATTAATTAAATAAATACCAAATATTTAATTGTTACTAATATACTTTATTCATTTAAATTAATTAAATTGTTATCATTAATAGTTTAATTAAACCACTTTCCCTTCTTTAAATTTGAATAACTAAATCAATTATTTAAAATCATTCAACATGGTCAACAAATAAATATATTTTTATTTGTTAAAGTCAAAAGCAACTTGCATGTTCATCTACAATATTAATTAGTTATTCAATAAATTAATTATCCTCACCTTTTTTTTGATTGAGTAAATCATGACCATTGATTTCTCACTCTAATTGGTTAATTAATCCATCTATTTCTTAACTCAACCCGACTTTCTCAATCCTAATAAACATTCAATTTGACTTCTTCAATCCCATGAATCACTCAATTTGACTTCTTCAATCTCACGAATCATTCAATCTAATCCCACTGATTATTCAATTAAAATCTTTAATTGAATCAATTAGAGGAGTTAATTGATCAATCTATTTCCTCTCAACAGTTCTCAACCATTGATCGTTATCTTTCATTGTTGAATTTCGATTGTTTATCTAAAATATGAAAATCTATAAAACAACCTTCATCCTTCTCACAAACAATCAAAGAATCTAGCAAATTTGTGGAGAGGTCATGTTGAATTGACTATTGAAGCATATTGAGCACATACTTGCATCTTTAATCACCATTAACATACCTTTTGAAGCTTTTGCACAACAATGGAGGCTTCGTATTGATCCAAGCAATCTGATATCAATACGAATACACTTCGACATGGGATGGTAATGTTGTAATTCGTGAATTTAGTTTATGTTCTTTCATAATTGCTTTGCTTGATTTATTGCTTTATAATTTCATTTCATGAGTAGGTTGGATTTGTCTTTGTTTTGATCTCATTCATTTGATTTCATTGTTGTTTCTTTATGCTTAATTTCCCCCTTACATTAATTGGCACGCCCGGTGGGACCTAGGTACTTAACACTAATGTTTTCATAAGGTTTTGTGAGCAGTTACAAGTTTTGGAACATTGACGTCTTTTGCAGGAAATGCTATTTCTATCTGGCATGCAAAAGTCTTAGAATTTGAACGTGATTGTCGTTACAGTTTTGTTGCAGTCGTATTAAATCCAACCACGGTCATTCTAAACCCGATCACTATTGTCATTTTTACCGCTATTGTATGTTCTGTGTTGTAGGTTCTTGAGAGAACATTTATAGAGCCACTTTCATCCTAAATAGAACCGTCATTGTACTTTTTCCATGTTGCTATCATTTGAAGTAACCGTAGGCATTCCAGTGAAAAAGTTGCTATTGAAGGTAAAATGTTTGCTACTATTCTGATCTTTATTTCAGCTTCAATTTGCAAACTCTTTTTTGGATTTTCGGTCTACCTAACCTTAACCACTGATTGTTTTGTTGTGCTTGTGAGATTTTCTAACATTATTGGTGCAACCCTTGCAATGTTATGGCATGTTTTCATGTGAACAACTAACTGTTTGTGTGCAGAGTTGACGAATGGTCCAAGGCCTTTCAAATTTTCAAAGCATTTTTTTAGCTGAAACATTTTATTTTGGTGTACCTAAAAAGAACCTACAAATCTCAACAAATCTCACACTTCGTTTTGGTGCATTTAAAATTGAACAATCAAATCTCACACTTCATTTTGGTGTACCTAAAATTGATCACATTTTATTTTGGTGCTCCTAAAAAGAACCTACAAATCTCATATTTCATTTTGGTGTACCTAAAAAGAACCTACAAATTGCACACTTCGTTTTGGTGTATTTAAAAATGAACAAGACAACTTGAATGTTTTCATTTTGGTGCTTTTAAAACAAACTCATTTTCTATTGGTGCAATAAAAATGAACAAGCCATTTTTTTTAATGCAGTCCAGTTATGGCATTTCTTGCTTGAAGTCTCAAATATTTGAAGTTGGTGCATCTAAAAAATAAATTGTTATCTTTACACACTTCACTTTTGGGCTTAAAATGAAATTGCTATAAATTGTCTATCGTGTTCACTGTGTTTGGGAAACCAAGTGTGTATCCTCTCTCCCCGTGTCTTTGGACGATCTTGGGTGATGAAAAGAACTTTGGGTTTCACATTCCTTTTTGCATCATTACCTTTAGATCGAGCATGCCTAAGAGACACATTCCAAAAGGAGAATTCGAAGGCGATCCAAAGCGAAATTTTCCTCGAGCTGCTATATAAATAATTTAGGCGAAAGCCAAAATTTAACTGGCATTAGCTTTTGTCGAACAATGCCATTCAGAATAGGGAGGTACCTTTGTGTATAAGTGCCCTTAGTAGGAGTGGTTAAAGTCTTAAGTGGATTTTTGTGCACTTGCAAGGCGTCAGTCCCTTGAGCAGTGACTAAAAACTTTATGGTAGTTTTCCCACCTTATTGATTGAGATATTCTACTTGGCAACACAGTTCAATGCAAGGGATGTGCACTGTACCCTGAAGATACTTTACTCACCATATGAGCTCCCTTGAATTGAGACAAAAATCCTTGACTTAGCATAAGCTACTTGTAGCTTTTTGGGGAAAGGGCGATTTGGGTTATCCTTCCATTCTAGGAGGCCCTTATTTGTCCACTCTCGAAAGACTTAAGTGTATAAATCCCTTTGGGTGTCCCTAGCTTTGAGTTGAAGGAGCTTCCAAGTCGTGGGCCTGAAAGTGTTGCCATTGGCCAATTTGACCATAGGGATAATATTGCTTGAAATATTTTCAATGTTGTTACCAGTTTAAACTTGGGTTGATTTTGGCCTCTTATCATTGAAACATATAACTTGGTGTATCTCAGACACAATTCTCAAAATATCAGATCAAACAAGCATCTCAAACTTGCAAACTTATCCAACAAACTACTATCAGAAAACTACAAATTTTAGAAATAGAGTTGCTACTGTCATTTCTGTTGCTTTTGTTCCAAAAAATTGCTTCTGTCATCCTAATTTTTCACTTCTGTTCAAAAGACTGCTATTTTCCTCTTTGTTTCACAAGTCATAGAAGTAAACAAAGACCACTATTGTTAGAATTGTTGCAGTCGTTATGTAAAAGGAACTGCTATTGCCCAAAAAATTGCTGCTACTGTCCTGAACAAAAATTGCTATTGTCCTTCATTCTGGTGCATATCAAAATTGATCCAAAATTGGTTAATCCATCATTCTTTGAAACACAAACAATTAGACCTGCAACAAATCATATCAACATCTTTTCATAGTCATCAACAAATCAAAACATCAACCTAGTTTTAAGACACAAATCAAACACAACCACTTGGATTATCCTCTTGCTCTCATTTTCTAGGATATTAACATCAACCTTTGCTTGCAACCTCAAAGCTAGTTCAAGTAGAGTATCAGCACATCCTCTAAAAATAGAGAAAAATATCAGTCCAAGTCTTGTACACCTTGTGTCCTAATATTAACGTTGTATCAAAACATCCAACAAATCACTCATACTCTTATCCTAGGGCCTTGAGCATCAAACATAAAATCCATAGCAAACCATCAACAACCTTTGACCAAATTTTTTCACACATCATCTTCATAAGTCTTTTAAACAAAAAATCTCAAAAAAACACCATCCCATTTCATAATTAGTTATCACAAAACTTACCAAGGTCTTGAGCTTGTTGATGACTACAACGAGATCTCAACACAAAAAGAGAATGGAAGCCAACAAGAGTAGTTCTAGTGCACCCAAGACAAACACCACTACTAAGGGACTTCAATCATGGGGTTATGATCCAAATGAACTCTCAAATCCTCAAGGATAACCCACATTTAAAGCTAAACAAAATCAACCACCTAGTGAGGATAAAATATTTCTTGGACATCAAGAAAGAATTGCTAGACAAAACCAACCTCCTAGTTCTCAAAATTACATCATAGAAGAATATGATAGTGAGGTAGAACTTACTGATGAAAAAATCTTAGAGTACCCCCAAGATCCTAAGATGCAAAAAACTTATGGAAAAAATGCTTGGGAAGAATCCAAAATCGTATGTCCTTACACTAGTACAAAGTGGTTCCAAACTACCCACATAATTTAATGCAGACATTCTTAAGGATATTAATCTTATTCCATTAGGAGATCAAATAGTAGTAATACATATACCAAAACCAATGGTTGATCCCAAGATACCACCCTTGTTCACATAAAACATCGATCAATCTAAACCAAAACCTCTGGATAACCCGTTGTTTAGGCAACCATCACAAATTGAGCAAGCAATGGTAGATCAACAATATTAAGGAAATTCAACTCAAAACATGCCACCACAAAACACTATGTAGAACATGGGAAGCCTTCCAATAGGACCACCACAACATATAGTGGACTAACAAGGTACCATCTCATCACAAGGACAATACATGCCATAACAAACATCATATTATGACCCTTGAAATAACACACAATATCAACAAAGGCAATCACAACAAAATCCCCAACAACAAGGTGTACCCCAAATGAACTACCAAGGTACTCCTCAAATTCCACAATGACAAGGTGTACCCCAAACGAATTACCAAGGTACTCAAAATCAACAACAACAAGGTGTACCCCAAATGAACTACCAAGCTACTCCTCAAATTCCACAACAACAAGGTGTACCCCAAACACACTACTAAGGTACTCCTCAAAATCAACAACCTCAAGGCATACCCCAAGCACATAATCAAGGCATTCCTCATCAACAACACCAAGGTGTACCCCAAACACACTACTAAGGTACTCATAATCCACAACACCAAGGTATACCCCAAATGAACTACCAAAGTATACCCCAAACACAACATCATAGTATTCCACAAACCCAGACTCAAAATCCTATTCCACAACAAAGTGTACCTCAAATGCAATACCATGGTATCTCTTAAAAACAATACCAAGGAGTTCCACACAATCAATACCAAGGAGTACCTCAAAATCAATATCAGGGTGTACCAAAAACTCAACATACCTACAACACACAAGGAATTAATCTTCCTTACATAAAACATGGTCATCAAGGTCCCATACCTACACAACATTACATTTATGACCAAAAAAATGTCATAGGACAACAAGGCTACAACACAAAATCCTCAATCAAGCGCACCAACTAACAACTTAAGCGTGCAAATACAAACCCTAACCAAAGAATACCATACATCCAATTTGGAAATCCAAAGAAGAGCTATGTTTTGCAAGATATATGTCCATATACTTTTGATCAAAATTTATCTATGATACCTTCACCCAAGAACTTTGAAATACCAAAATTTGACAAATATAGGCCCAAAGAGGGGATCCAATAAAGCGCATGCGAGAATTCTTGGTAGCTTGCATGGATCTACAATGCAATGATACCTATTTAATGATGCTTTTCCCACAAAGTCTCGGTGGGGCCGCTATTGAGTGGTTCTCTCATCTACCACTTGGTATCAAAACATTCAATGAGTTGTCAAACAAATTTGTCAATCATTTCTCATACAACATAGAGCAAGATATAGTGATCCCCGATCTCTACAAAATTAAATAAATCCAAGGCGAGTCCTTTGCTTCGTATCCACAAAGATGGATACACAAAGCCAACAAATGTAAATGGCCCATTCTAAGAAACAGTTAGTAGACATATTTGTCTCTAACATAAATGCGAACATTAACTACCAACTCACCATATTGCACCCTAGTAACTTTGAGGAGACTATTGAAAAGGGTTTGCTAATCAAAAGAGCTCTCATAGCAAGGGGAGTAATTAAACTCTACAACCCTAAGGACCAAGCTTCTAGCTCAAACAATAAACCAAAGATATGGTCAAAGAACAAAAACATAATCAATGACAAAGTGGTCGATGCTAAAGTTGTACGGAACATACAACCTCCCAATAGCCCACAAAATAGCGTTCAAAAAACACAATAAAGCTATACTCCAAACAATGCGCCAAACAACCAACTCAGTTATCCTCAAAACAACCAACCAAATAGCCAACTACCAAATCAAGGACAAGATAACCAATTGAGGCCACCAAGGCAATATGACCAACCTAGAAGAAAATTCACTCCATTGGGAGAACCCCTGGAGGTAATTATGCGTAAACTGGTCCAAACAAACCTTATCAAGATTAATGAAAAAACAAGCTATGATGAGCCAAACTTCAAACCCCATTGGTATAATGAGAAAAACAATGCGAATTTCACAAGATCAAGGGTCATGCCACCAATAATTGCATGAGGCTCAAAAACATCATGCAAGACTTAATAGAAAAAGGAGAAGTCGACATAGAACATCGTCCTAGAAATAAAGACTTAAAAATCTACAAGGATCCAATCCTCGACCATTCTAGGGGAAATGATAATGGTAAAGGGCAAGATTAATGTAAAGCCAACTTTTCCTATGATGAAATCAAAGGAAGCATCTCTCAAGTTGATCATACCATCAATATTATAACCATACTAGGAAAATATCCCGAGTGTAATGTAACTACACAAAGAGGGAGTCTCACAATCTAAGGAGATCCACACCAAGAAAAAGCCACAATTAAGCCATCAAATAACTACACCAATGTGGAACAATTGAATAAAACTCTTGCATTAATCTCCATCCATAAGCTTTTGAAGTTGTCACCAGCACATAAAGAAATCTTGGAGAAGGCTCCTGTCGAAACACCAGTCCCTAACGACCTTAACGTTGATCAAGTTCAAGCCATGGTTGGTAACATCACCTCCACCCATCACTTGGTCTTCCCTGAGAATGACCTTCAATGAAAATATTTCCACAATCAAGCCCTATATCTAGAAGTTTGTCCATAAACAAAAGGTCAAGAGAGTACTGATAGATAACGGTGTATGTTTAAACATTTGTACCCTAAAATCAGTAAAATAGTTGGGATATTCTAATGAAGTAATAGACAAAGGAAAAAGTATCACCATAAGGGCTTATGATGATATGGAGAGAAACTCAAAAGGAACAATCAAACTTCCTATTCAAATAAGACCAGCGATAGCAAAAATAACATGTCAAGTACTGGATCTTGAGCTACCATACAACCTTCTTTTAGGAAGACCATGGATCCATGCCTTAAAAGAAGCCCCTTCAACATTCCATTAGTGCTTTAAATTCCCGCATAATGATAAGGAAGTTACCATATATGCCGACCTTGAACCTTTTCATTACTGCACAAAATTGGAGGAAAAGTACAAGAAATTCTTCAAATACCTAGCAATGCCATATCTTTCCACCCTTTTTCATATGTTGACCCATCATCATTAGCTTCATCCTCCACTGCACCTCCATCAACTGAGCCACCAAAATATGATCTCAAAATCCAAGTACTTGACAAGGGCTGTAGAGAATACCATTTCAACCAATCCTTTTGCATTGTAATGCTTCCCCGAACACCAAAGACTTATGGAGGACCGACAAAGATCAAGAATGTTCAAGTTGTTACAATGGAAGTCAAACACACCATTTTCACCAAGTGGGGAGACATGCAAGATGAAGAAGTGTTCAAATAATACCTATCTTCATGGATTTACAAAGAAGAAGGACGAGAGAAACAACTACCTCCCCTTCCTATTGATCAAAACAATAAAGGATATCAAATAGCAAAAAGCATGCGGTTCCCAAGAAAAGGTGGCCTTGGTCTACATGAACAAGGTATAAGAGAACTAGTTATCATAGAAAAGCACAAGAAGAATCTTGGACTAGGTTATGGTTCATTAGACATGATTACCCCAAGCACCCAAACCACCTCTTATGAGGAAGGAGCTCCTTCTACCACTATTGAGACACCAGATGATTACAACCTTATAGATGACGATTTGTATATCCAAAACCTATTTGAAACCTTCACATTAACATCATCACTGTTGAACCTACATCTGAAGATTACCACACCGAAACAGATTCCAATGAATATGAATGGGATTCTTGTGCCTCTAGTGATTATAACTTGGATACCCTATGGAGCCTTGATAAAATTGATGCCTCTACCCTATCTATGATGTCCATAAGCTTTGCTAATACCAATGATAAAATACCCTTGCTTTACCCACAGTTAATATACTGGGATCAACACCATTACACACCTATTTTGAACTCATTCCAAAATGATGAATCTATTGCAAAGTTCATGGGGACTTTGAACTTATATACCACGAGATCATAAGGTTGGTTTTGTAATGGAGCTTGACCAAGGAGAATAATTTGGAGGGGAGATTGCATCCTCTAGTTGTAAAAATAAATTTAAAAATTAAAAAATTAAAAAGAGATCTCACTAACTCATTTGACTGCAAAAGACGACAAAAATTTTTGACAGAAGATGTACAATTAGATGAATCGTCGGGTACATGTGTACTTTCTATTTTTATTTTTAAAATTGTGCTCGACGTTCATCAAAATTTCGATGAACGTCGGGCATAAATATTAATAAATAAAAGTTAGTTCGGCAATTTATCTATACTTGGGACAGTGTTTGCGAATTTTCCCTACTTGCGAATTTGTGATACTTGTGACAGTTTGAGGAGGTTTTAGGCTGATTTTTTTGGGTGCAAAATATCAAAATTATTAGATTTTTTTACCTGTCTATGATTAAAAATTATTGGAGTGTGAGTTTGACATTTTTTGAAGATCTAAATATTCAAGCTTGGTAAAGAAAAATCATGTCAGATAATATTAGTGCAGAACAAAATGAAATGTGGGCTAGATTTAAAAGAAAGGGTGATGAGAAATGTTATTGTCCTTGCAATAATTGCAAGGGCTTAAAGACGAGAAGACTTTTAATCACAACAACTGAGAAAAATTGCAGGCAACATGGTCACGTTGAAGGGGGGCATGATTATCGTCCATTGGTAAGTTGTTCATTATATGTCTTTATATTGATTGAATTTGTAAATGTTTATATCGTTTTAATATTTTATATATATATAAAAATCACTTGATCATGATAATGGTTTATTTGTGTTGATCATTATTATAAAGGTGGGGCACCCTAGGGCACATGATATGGATTATCACGGCCCGAAGAATGTGGTTTTGCAAGCGAAGGAACATGGAGCTGTGAATATCGAAGATGAAGTTAATGATCCTATGGAAGAAGACAATCATGCGCCAAAAAACATAGTTGAAGATGATGGTACAAATACATTGATCTATGACACATTTAGTGGCACAACTGATCATGATGATCGAGATGAATTTGATGATGTTCATGATTTACTTGTACTTGAGAAGGCATATAGGCCCCTTTATGAAGGCTCCCAAACAACTCTTCTCTCTTCTGTATTGTTGTTGGTGAACTTGAAGGTTATGAATGGTTTATCCAACATAGCAATCTCACGGTTGTTAAGGTATGTCATATATGTCAACTTTTTTCATCTATTTTAATTGTTGTTAGTTCATCACTAGTAAATAAAGGATGAAATATGTAAAATTAATATTCTTTATATTAACAAATTATTTTTTTGTTGTAGATTGATAGGTGAATTTTTGTTACCACCATCAAATATTTTACCTCGCTCATACCAAGATTTATCTTCCATTATGAAAGATATTGGAATGGAGTATCACGCAATAGATGCATGTCCCAATGATCATACAAAATATCATAAACAACATGAATTTGCAACAAAATGCCCAGAATGTCATATCAGTAGATATCAAATAGATCAACTAACAAAAAAGGTTCCTCGCAAGGTTCTTCGTTATATTCCCATTATTCCACGTATGCAATGATTATTTAGGTGTGAAAGATTAGCACAATTTATGGATTACCATGCACATAATAGAAGTTGAGATGACATTCTTCGAATTCCTGTGGATGGTTATGCATTTAGGGACATGGAGGAAAAATGGCCACACTTTAAAGAAGAACCTCGTAATCTCAGGCTTTCATTGGCAGCAGACGGTGTCAATCCATTTGGATAGCTGAGATCTATTTACTCAATGTGGCCTATTTTTGTTATCAACAATAAAATTCCTCCATGGATGTTAATAAAGAGGGAGCACATAATGCTGGCAATGATTGTTCCAGGTATTTATTTACATCAATTTTCTTTAACTTAGTAGCATCTCATTTGTCTTATTTGTTGCATAATGACTTATATTTTTTTCATTTAATAGTCATGTACATTAATTTATATATATTGCAGTAAAATGGTTATAATAATTATGTAATGTTTATGTTCATTCAACTAAGTAAGTACCAAGTTAAAGATATGAATGTATATATCGAGCCTCTTATCAACGAGTTACTAAAGTTATGGAATGGCGTCACTATGTATGACGTCTCTAGACCAATAGGACAAAGACAATTTCAATTCCATGCAATGCTTATATGGACAATTCATGATGCCCCGGAGCTAACACATTTTTGTGGTATGTTATAACATTCGATTGCACTTTAACGATATTTAATTTTATGAAGTAGATATCATGCATGTTTTTTAAATAATCTATTCATTTATATAATTGTAAAAATTGACATATTTAATCCAATTATATATGATCTTGCAGGTCTTCAAACAAAGAGAAAATTTGCATGTCTAGTTTGTGGTCCAAAGATGAAATCTCATCGTGCAACAAGTTTAGGAAAGCAGGTGTTTGATGAGTATAGACACTTCCTCCACATAAATCATAAGTATCGAACTAATGAAAAACATCTTTTCAATGGGAAAGAAGAGACTACATCAAAACCACGAAGAATGACACCTCACCTATGGAAGTTGGAATATAATAGAATTAATCATCAAGGTTATACATCAGATCAAATAGTTTATCTATCATATATGATATGTTTAGAATTTATATTTTTATATTTGTGTTTTGTTTACTCATGTTGTAATTGACAATGATTGTCGTTGTTAATTTTTTTAACTTATATGCTTCATGAAGGTCATCAAGACATTAATGGCTGGCTTCCACAGGGATTGAAAAGTTATCCCAAAAAATTTAGTAGGTTGCCCTACTATGAGCAGCTACAAATTGTTCATTTGTTTGATACAATGCATATCAGAGAGAATATAACATAAACGTTATGGAAAATATTGGATGGAAGGCATGGCAAAGAAAAAATTATCGAAATTTGTAGTGACATTCAGGAAGCCAATCATGCAATGAAAAAAATCATTCAATTAAATAGCGATGGAGACCAAATTAATATAAGCACCCTTCCGTGGTTATTAACAGAGCAGCAAAGCAATGCTATAAAAGAAGTCATACAAAAAATTTGATTTCCCACAGGATTTGCTGCGAACCTAAACAATATCATAACAAAGAAAGGTGAATTTGGGTCAGGGATGAAAATGCATGATTGGCATACCTTCATTAAGGTAATTATTTTGGTATATTACATATATATTTGTATACTGCATGTACTTTTCAGTGTATTATGTTTACTACTTTTGGAAAAATAATGAAAAGATCATTTTATAATTGTTGCAGTACGTTCTACCTCTATCTCTCCCAGAAAACTTTGACAACAATGTCAAGCAAGTTATATATGATCTTGGAAAATAAATGAGGTAAGTAGCGATATTTGTTCAATTCGTTATATAGATCTTATATTTTCCATTTGTTTTACTTGTTATGTAATATATTGTATATTTTTGTTAAATCTCATTAATACATTTGCGTCTCGAATCACTTGTAGATGGTTTTCATCTAAAGAAATCTATAAAGAAGATATAAATTATTGGAAGAGAAAAAATCCTCATCTAATGTGTGAAATGCAAAAGTGTCTACCTTCTACATTTTTCAATGCACAAGAACACTACCTCATACACCAAATTGAGGAGATTGAATTGTGTGGACCTGTACACATAAGGTCAATGTGGATGGTTGAGAGGCACTTGAAATTTTTGGATTTGGTTAGAAAAAAAGCACATCCTGAGGGTTCTATGGTGGAGGGATATATGGTATACCAGACCATGGTGTACATTACTGAATATCTTCCTAAGTTTGCAACAAAGATCCATGTAGATCGCATTTGGGATCCCAACTCCATTAACAAATTCAAAGGGGAGTACCTGATGGGGAAAGCTAGATTGAGGAAAGTGAGAGGTAATTATAAGATGGTCATGGATATTAATTAAAATAAATTTTACATTTTATTTTTACATATATTATACTTATTTAATTATTAATCTTCAATATACATCAATTATAAATTAAGGTCGTATATCGTGGCAATTAACTAATTATACGTCGTTTGTGAATTTCAATTTTTTTGATACAGTTAGTCAAGAGTGGGATGCACTACATTTGTACATCGCAAACAATCTTGATTGGATGACAGTATGGATTGAACGATGTCAACAATCTGGTCGCGCATTAACATGAGAAGGTGTGGCTTCATTGGTTAAAGAAGCTCATCATAATGGAGATTCCAATGTTACACCAAGGGAAATTGATTTAGCATATGGTTTAAGAGATAAATGGGTATGTATAAATTTATTAATCACCCATATTATTTAATTATTTTCAATTATATTGATGTATATATATGTTGAGTTTTTTTTGTTTGCATACATTCGGCCAAGAATACATATGTTTATCAACTGACGATGCAATAATTTTTACATGTTTGACATATTGCAAATGAAACACCACAAGGCTATGTGGTGAAATGGTTGTAAATTTTAAATAAAAAAGGTGGATGACACGAAGAGAACTTGTGATTCTGGGATAACAACAGTCTTTCAGGTGACTAATGTTTCATCTAGAAGCGACATACATCCAAAAGTCTCAAAAAATCGATACTATGGGATTTTGGATGATATACTTGAGTGTGACTTTAAGTCCTTCAAATCAGTTATGTTCGTCGTCCAATGGTACAGACTACAATTGAATGAAAATGATCCTGACAGAATTGTTATTGAATATGATAATGGATTTACCATGGTTAATACAAGGTCGATCGAGTGAGATGGAAATGAGCCCTATGTTCTTCCAAGACAATGTGAGCAGGTATTTTACTTAGAGGTTCCAGGTAAACCGGGTTGGTCATTTGTTGTTAGACATGATCCAAGAGGAAGGCCGATAAAGTATAATGTGGTGGAAGAAGAAGATACCGAAGAATTAGAAGATGATGTAGATGATGATCAAGATCAACAATTAGTTGATGATGTGCCTGATGAAGATGTTGAAGACGAGGAACTAGATGATCATGATGATGCAGGAGTTAATGTTCATGAAGATGATATCTGTGTGGATGAAATTATCAAAACTAATATCAATGACGATGATGATGATATGACCAATCCTTAC
Source organism: Sequoiadendron giganteum (assembly GCA_007115665.2). Taxonomy (NCBI): domain Eukaryota; kingdom Viridiplantae; phylum Streptophyta; class Pinopsida; order Cupressales; family Cupressaceae; genus Sequoiadendron; species Sequoiadendron giganteum. The sequence continues at coordinate 711,008,761 of CM021100.1, forward strand.
AATATCAAATCTGGATCGGATGATAAAGACAAAGATTTGGATGAAGAAGAAGATCAATGCCATTGAAATGTATGAGTTATGTGATTATATTATCTATTTGATATTGATTTCTTGATAGAATTATATTTGACTTATATGGTTACATAATTAATTCATGATGTTTTTAATTTTTATGCCATTACATAATTAATTCATGATGTACTTTTTAATGTTGGTAATTCATGATGTTACAACTATTGTAGCTCTCCTAGAAATTTCCATATGATAAAATCCTAATTACTCTACAACTATTTATGATTAGATATTCTTTGATCATATCTTTGGTTATTTCATTCCCAAAAAAATAGCATTTCCTCATGTTGACCCCGCATAGTGACATGTGTTTTGTATTAATAACATGTGATATTGTATGCATATATTGCTTTCTTGTATATATTACAGTTTTACCAACATAAACTATTATATGCTTGCATGGATTCTTAGTTAATATGCATTTTTTTATTATTGATATTTTTGATATTTTCTATAAGTTATTATTAGATGATAAACATTGGATTCCTTTTAATTTTTTATATTTGAAGATACATAACTAATTACAAGGATAATATAAAGAAGATATATCTATATATGTATCATTTATGAGTTTCTAAAGTATTTTACTTCCATGTCAACCACTTTCTTTACTTCAATTGAGAAACATAATACCTCTATAATCTTGCATTTATCAAGTGTCAATAAAATAAAATTCAAGTACTTAGCTATCAATTTTCTCTTGATTGATCTAGTAATAATATACTAGCCAACTAATAATCATCCAATAATATCATCTTGCATTGATTTGTGTTATAAGGTTTATCTTGTAGGTTTAAGGTATGAATTTAAGGTTCTTACAATGACTTTTCAACCAATGGTATTATTCTATCCTATCTCTACCATTATAGTTCTAAAATAAAACATACAAATCAAACTTAACTAGCAATCACACCTTAGTGTGCAATGGGTATGCCAAAAAATTGTGGAATTTCAATTAGGATAAATTTTGGTCTATTTTTTGCATACATTTATGCAGTACATGAGGTCAATTGGTAGGACATGTAGCAAATTATGTTGTTTGCGCAACAAAGGTCTCAATGGAGAAATCATAGCTTCAAATAAACTTTGCATCCACTTACAGGGATCCAAACATGATTGAAATAAAACCTCCGAATTAGGAAGATGATCAAGCTCCATTACCAACTGGTTCATGTTATGCTTGCAATAAGAAGAGAGGGAGAGAGAGATGGAGAGGTAGCAATAGAAAGAGGGAGATACAGAGTGGGGAAGAGTGAGAGATAGAGGGGTAAGGAGACAGAGATAGAGAGGAAGATAGAGATAGAGATGGAGATGTAGAAGGAGAGGGATATGGAGAGGAGGAGAGGAGAGAAGGATAGGGAGAGATAAAGAGAGAGGAGAGAGGGATAGATAGAGATGGAAGAGATAAATATATAAAGAGGGATGGAGATCAGCGAGATAGATGGATGGATAGAGAGATGGAAACATGTATAGAGATAATGGGGGAGACAGGAAAATAGAGGTAGAGATGAAGATAGAGTGAGAGAGGAAGAGGGAGACAAATAGATAGAGAGATATAGGTAGAGGGAGAGATAAATATAGAGAGAGAGAGGGATAAAAAGAGGGAGAGATAGTGAGGACAAGATAGAGATATATAGAGGGAGAGGGAGATGAAGAGATATAGATGGTGAGATAGAGTGATAGAGATATACAAAGATATAGAGAGAGGAGAGGGAGAGAGAGAGATAAAGAGATAGACAAACAAAAGGAATTATATATAAATATATAGAGATGGAGAGAGGGAGAGAGAAATAAGGACTAGAGATAGAGAAAGGGAGAAATGAGTATGGGGAGATAGAGATAGATGGGGAGAGAAACAGAGAGAGATAGAGATATATGGGAAGAGAAAGAGATATGGAGATATATGGGAAGAGAAAGGAAGAGAGGTGGAGATAGAGAGATGGATAGGGGGAATAGGGAGGGAGATATGGGGAGAGATAGAGAGGGGGAGGGAGAGAAAGGGATATAGATAGGTAGAGGAGGAGATATAGAGAAGAAGGGAGAGAGGGAGAGATATGTTGAAGAGGAAGAGAGAGAAGAGAGGGAGATAGATAGGTAGAAAAGGGAGAGAAAGAAGAGGGGGGAGAGGGAGAGCGATATGTAGAGAGGGAGAGAGAGAAGAAGATAGGGGAGAGAGGGAGAGATAGCTCAATATATATAGAGGGAGAGGGAGAGACATAGAAAGGGGGTGATCATATAAAGAGATAGAGGGGTATGGTGAAAGAGATAGAAAGAAGAGGTCTTAAAGGACAATTATCATATCTTTAATCAAATGACATGCTACCTTGAGCATAACTCCCCAAGGACACATGCCATCCTTGGATTTTTGACATGAAAAAACCAATCAAAATTTACTTTTTCTTTTCCCCCTCTCTCTTTTCCTTTGTATCTCTTATATTTCTCTCTCTCATCTCTCTCTCTCTCTCTCTCTCTCTCTCTCTCTCTCTCTCTCTATCTATCTATCTAAGTTCATCTCTTTCTCTCATTCTCTATATTTTTAGTTTTTCTCTTTGTATTAGCTAATAGGCTACATATATTGTGAGATTTGAGCTTGAAACAAATCTCATGCCTGGAAACCACTATTGTGTCGTTGGAAAACAAGTTTCAACTACCATTTAATGGTAAACCAGTTGTAGTGTAATGGTAAAATCCTCTAAAATATTAGGTAAAAGCCTATATATACTATTATATAATAATTAATATAATTATATTATATATAATTTAATCTAATATTACTATTATATTAAATATATATTATATTAATTATATTTTGTATTATATAAAAATATACTTATTATTAATTATTAATTATAATAATTTTATATGTATTTAATAATTTTAATATAATAGTATATAATAATTTTAATATAATAGTATATAATAATTTATAATATATATCTAAATAATATAATATATAATTATTATATGTATATAATAATTTTATATGTATATTTAAAGAATATAATATATAATTATAATAAGTAGAATAATTATATTATTTATTATGTAAAATATACCTAATATATACTTAACTATGTAGAGTATTAAAACCTAAATGGTGCCATAATTTTCATTTTAATTAACATACTCTAAAACCTTCGTCGAAACCTTATTTTTAGGTTGTAGCTTGTCAAATTGGAGAAGTGAAAGGTCAATACCAACCATCAGGAAGAGTATGGAGGAGCGAAAATGCTGCATATCAATACATGTGCACAAGAGAACACATAGCTTAGTGCAACAAGGTAGGAGGAAAGCCAGAGCGACGAGGTTGAGGGTACTCAAGGAAAATCGACAACCAAGGTACAATGAGTACTGTAAGTGATTTATATATTTTATACTGGAATCCCCATTCTCTTTAACTTGCAATTTTCATGCATTTCCAAAGATATTCTCATACATTGGCACCCCCATTCTCGTAAAATGGTATAAGATAAGACAAAAATAAATAAATAGTTGTATTCAGCCATACCCTGACTAGCATGCATGCCCAAGAAATTTTTGTAGTCTTCAACTCTACAGATGGATCAAAATGTAGCTACTTACCTGCCCACTTAGAGCTACAGATGCCTCTACCATTGATCAGGATTGAAAAGCCCTTGTAGAGTCCCTTTCTCAACCCTACTTGTGATGCTAAGAAGTCAAGTTCTATATCAATCTTGGTTCAACATTGTGACACTTAGAAAGTATCAAAATGTTGATCTAATGCATATTGTTTGAAGGGTTTACACCCTAGGCTAGTTAATTTGATTACAATACCCCTAATGGATCCACTAAACTATATAATGGTCCTATAGGTCTTGGGATCAAAATACATATCACAAGTAAAACATTGAACCCACATGAGTTCGCCTCTATTTGGCCACCTACATAAATACAAGTTCATAAAGTGGTCTCAAAGGCCATTTATTGCATTCAATTATTACTTGAAAAATACATTAGTTAGTAGACACAAGTTAAATCCATAAATGCAATATTAAAAAATATTCTACTTTTGAGTATATCACATTTTGTGTATTACTAATCATAAAGCTTAGCATACATTTATCCACCATACATATATCCACTATATTCAATATACTTGCTACTAATTACCTATTGTTAGGAAAGGTGGTCATAAGGAACTCCATCTTAATCTCAACATAAGTTCAAGTATATATGTAGGTAGATCTTTAGTACCTATCAAGAGTTTCTCACCCATCAAATCATAATGACTAAATACCTCATTATAGTTGAATACAAAGTTAGCAAGTTTTGTTAACTTTGTGATAGCCAAGTCATGGTCAATTTTATCATGACCCTATTTCTTAGAATTATAGACCTTAATAGCTCTTGAGGCTAACTTATACCCTCTTTTACTTGTCATTGATTCAAGACATAAGGTCATATTGTTTAACACAAAACTTTGATTATTCTAGTTTAGACAAATTTGGAGGCATTTTCACACATTCACATCAAGGCAAACCAGAATGCGAATGCCTCTAGAAGTTCATTCAAGATTGGAATAGACTTTGAAAAGATAAATACCACAAATCTCAAAGTAGGCAAGCTTGATGATGATAGGTTGCCTTTCATTGAATCAAATCTACATAGTGGGAACATATTAATTGGAAAGGCGAGTTCACAACCATCTAATGCATAATTCAACCTCTAGTTGAAACATATTGAAGAAGGATTGATCAAATTTAGGAACAATTCAAACCTTGGAGATTTTCCCAAACCATTCCCCTACGAATTTGGGTCATAGGGGCATCATTTGTCCAAGGACTACATACACAACTACTTCCAAATGGGATCAAAATCCCATGTTGTTCTTCTAAGATTTTAACTATTATGATGAGAAATTGCAGTTTCTCAAGTGAATATAACTTATATAGATATAGATAAAACCATTTTGTCACATAAAGGAATTTAAAATATTATAGATGAATTTACATGGGGTTGAGCTTAATTGTTTTTTCACCATTGTTGGGCTAAGCCATGGCCCTTTTGTCACTGTTCTACAAAACCCTCCATTTTCCCTCAATACACTAGGGTTTTAGAGAAACACCATATACCCGACCTCCCTAACTCAAATATTGTATTCAACACATTAAAATCATCCTAAAATAGGACAAAAAACCTTCATTCATATTGTTCCATCCATCAAATTGACAAACCTTGACTTAACAACCACAAATTCACAAGAAAATTGCCCTTGTTAGCCCTAGGGCATCACTTCAATGCCAAGTTTATTTCTTTAACATACCCCTAAATTAAATGAACCTCTATCCTACCATGTTTCACACCAATCCAATGAGTTACAGTTCCAAGACAGTGGGTGGATTGGTGGATGTCATTTGTTTTTAGCCCTCAAACCCTTACACAGGCGAAATAGGGCAGCCCCTGTATTTGATTGTTTTCTCCCACAAAAAAGTGATTTAGCAGTTCAAAAAAAATGAAAATGAAAGGGAACACATATATTTATCTACACAAATGATCTTAGAGCATTTCAAGCTTGTATGGATCCGTACAACACAAAAGAACTTCAGAAAAATAGTAAAAACACAGAGAATTGCTTCAAGAACGTGGTATTTGATATGAAATTTTGGTATCAACTCCTCCAAAATTTTTTTATTAGGCCTTGGAAGGATTTTTAAATCATCTCAGACCCCAAATACCTTCAACCAACATCCATAACTGACTTACAAACACTTAACAACCCATTATTTTATAAAATTGCAATTTTGACAACTTTTAATGTCAACAATTGCAACTTTTTACATTATCATCTAGATGACTTCCAAGCACCCTAAACACATTGAAAATGGTCTTGTTAGACCTTATTCACCTTGAATACATGACTCCCTAAAAGAAAACCTATTCTACCTACTTTGACAATAGTTGACCATCATTGACAATTTCTTCACATATTTGATCTTGTTTACAATTTCTTCCATTGATTGTAGAACATATTATTGACCCCCATTCACAAAAAAAAAATGGTTTCTTGGGCACAAAAGTGGAGAAACTCAAAGATAGGGTCTTAGCAACATTTAAAATTTAAAATTTTATTCTTCCTTTCTTATCATGCAAACTTGTGACTCAACAAAAAAAGTATGCAAGGCCAACAACTTCAAAGCTAAGAATGGTAGATTGCTAAATGTTTAACCTTTTTTCTTTGCAATGGGATGGGAATACAATATGATAGAAGTGAGATAAGAAATGCATCATTTGAAGCATCAAACCAATATGCAAAGATGAAAGAAAGTGCTAACCCATTAAACTGAAAAAGTTTCTTTTAACTTTAAGTTTATTGGGTAGCCAATTCTTTTAAGTTATCAAATCCTACCATCATACATAATCAATTTTTTTTTGTTTCAAATGACTATGAGCACTAACTTTCACTATTTAAAGATGTTGAAACCTTGTCATAGAGAACTAGAACATTGATGCAACCACTCATCCTACCTTAAAACATACCAAAAGTTTCCTAGCAATTAGACATATGAAGATTTAAGATGACTTAAATAAATTTATTGGCAAAGCATAAAATTATGATGAATTAACCAAGCTTAGTACACACTCCCTCCCCGTTAACTACTTAGACATATGGATTTTATCAATGGACAACTGAACCACCTCACACGTGCACCTGAATTATGTCTATTAGTGTTCTAATTATTTTTTTTCAAGACAACTTAAACCAAAATATTATGTATGATGAAACCATTCTTCTTCACACTACATAGAATTTCAATGGAAATTTGTATTAAATGTAAATTTTCTGCTATTTTTAGTCATGTAGGTGTCCAATAAACCACTTGGTGGTGTTTCCCTTGAAGTTTATTTACTTGAATGAAGAGAAAAAGTCATTTGATTACAATTAGAGAATACATTGGAGGCCTTGGTTGTGTAAATGGTGGACCATAGTCACATTTAACACTCATTACAAAGTTTGTGAGTTAAAACGTTAAGTAGAAGTCTAGTAAATCAAATAACTTGGATTAAGACTGTGAGACTGATAATGAATATAATTCATTACCTTTTCCCCTCAATTGTCATGCAAAAATCATTGGAACATTGCCATACATTGTTCATGTAGGAAAATTCATCGCTGAGTGTAGGTTTTTTAGGCTTCCATAGCCTCAGCTACTAAGAACTGCATCTCCCAATCTCCATGTTTGTGTTAGGTTGTAAAATAATGACATTTTAAAGTCATTAATTGCAAGGGATAGTCTCCTTCATACATTGATTTGATTTGTGATGGACACATTTGGACGGTAGTAACAATAACTTGCAATCTATCAAGACTTGATTACCTTATAACCTGTCAAATTCTAGTGATGAAATGATAGATTAATCATAATGTCACCTTGGGATCACATCACCATGAAAGAACTTCATCCAACATCCTTATGAGTGCAGGTACCACCAAATAGGTATTTGTCAGATCTTTCTTCCTCGAGCAAGGGAAATTTAGGAAGAGAAGAGGAAAGCAAGACATGTAGTAGGTCTAAAAGAGGGAGATCAACTAGAGGTCAAAAGATTAGAAGAAAATTCCGTAAACGCATGGAAGTTTTTCTTGTTGAAGGGGGGTCATGTTCTTATGATGATGAAAGCATAGGCGACATTGAGGTGCCCTTGAGGTACACACATCTATGGAAACAATGGGTACCCAAGGAACTTCCTCCAATAAATAATGATTTTTGTGTCAATGAGAGGATATATCACATAGCACCATTGTCATTACATAGTTTGGGAATATTTTGTATGGATGGCATAAAGGTCTGTTACGAAAAAGTTATCGAATTGATGGAGTTTTTCGGACCCCATTACAGTTACAAATATTGGATGCATCTTGTTTGATATACATGAAGTATGCATAGGTATGCACTATCAAAAAATTATATACAACTAAAAGATAAGGATCAAAATAAAGGAGTGGATATATACATTGATGGAAGGCCAAAAGCATCAGGGAATATTGCAGGGTTTATAAACAGTACACGACCTAGGTCAACAAATAAACAACCCAATTGCATATTCGAGGCGCGCGAGGGAAACTGTGTATTTGTATGTGTGATAAAATCAATAATTGCAAGGGAAGAGTTGCTAATCTATTACAATTTGAATCATATAGATACAAACATAGTTACTATGGGGGTGGCACGTACTATATACCATTATACCCAACCTCCAATTAATGACTCCAATATACCATTTTATTATTATATTTTTTTTTGTAAGTCTATTGGTTTCATTTCGGTAATGTTTTTTTATATTTATTTTTTGTCATAGCTAGACATTGATCATACGTGGAAGGATTTGACCCAGAGCACAGATCGTGATGCATCTTCAGGCGCTTCTACCCAAAAGGTTTACCTCATTGTAATTGTACAAATTAGATATGAGCAAAATGTTTTATTATTATGTTTTTTTCATAAGTTTATTGGGTTAATTTCGATAATGTTTTTAATATTCTTGTCGTAGTCGACTAATCGGGGAAAGGCACCAACAATAGAGGAGAGCATCCATAGGGAGATGCAATCACTATTATGCAGTGATGACATCACATATTCCGCAAACCCTTTGGATATGATAAGGAAGACCCAAAAAAAATGCAATGAAGAGATCCTTCAGTTGTTATTTATAGTGTCTCAAACATATGAGATAAGAGAAAGGGTTAAAATATTGTCTGAGAGAGAAAAAAACTTGCAAGTAAGCTATCATAAGATCTTTAATTATAAGATAAGTTCATTCATGGTTTTATATTTTATACTCTTTTATGTCATGAACTAAAATATGTGTTGTTTTTACAAGATTTTTTATGTCCTCATGATGCTGCTGGCCATGATCAGGGTACTACAAGTACTTCCTGGGGAGTAGGGGTTGGTATAAGTGTCGATCCTAATCTTCTTGCGCATACATCACATCATCCAACCCCATCATCCATGCCTATATTGTCGACTGAAATTTCAGCAACACATAGCATGCAGACATTGGGTAGTGCACCCTCTGGCAACGAACACATGCCAAAACATGCGCCAGGACATGTACTTGGGGATGCAGATGCCACTAGTACTAGTAATGTTTTAGCAACATTTCCTGGATCTTCCCATATTACTAGTATGAGAACATTGCCGATCACATTTGTGGTGACTGAGGATTTCGTTCCCATAAAGATAGAGAAGGTCCCAGGTACTTTAAATTGTTTTAATTATTATTATATATAATGCAATTGAAATTTACTTATTGATCACTCTTTTTAGACTAATGATCCCATGATCATTTTGCAAGAAATGATGTTTTTTTATAAACATCTAAATGATATTACATTTGAGATTTTTGGGTCCACCATACGTACACGACGAAATGCCCAAAATCAAGATTTAAAAGATGAGCTCATTAACTGTTTAGTTGTGTTGTTCGATAATACCACATTCAACTGAACCAAGGTCCTTAAGAAAGTTGGTACCTATCTAAAGTATGTGAGGGACCAATATAGGTCACATTTAGAGAAGAACACAAAGTGTGAGCATCCCCCCATGATTTTGGAGAGGGAGTAGAAGGACCTGGTGTCAGATGGAAAGGAGAAGTCTGAAAAGAAAAAAGGAAAGACACCACCAGGCCAAGGAAGGTATGTGATACTATCAACAATGTAATTATATACTAATTACTCTTTATTTTTACATAATCTAACATATTTCAAACTTTTCATAGGTTGCCCGACACATCGAAGGAAACAAAGGCAAGACTAGAAAACACGGGCAACACAAACTTGGCTTTGGTGGTTATATGAAATTAGCCGCATGAATTGTAAGTATCAATAAATGAAATATTGCATCCAAATAATAAATTGCAAACAATTTTGGTTTTATCACACCATAGAAGCAAAATTCATGATCTTATGCAAAACTACAAGGATCTGAATTCAACAGAGTGCCCATAGAAGAGGACCTGAAGATTGCCTTCCAACAAGGCTATGGAGCCCTTAATGAACGCCTAAGACTCTTGACTAGGCAAACACAAGCTTCCACTGCATCCGACACGTAGGTAAATAAACTCAATGAAGTTTATTTAAAATTGAATACTTGTACAATCTATTCAATATTAATTTCCACCATAAAGTAATTATGTGCCTATTTGTTTTAAATAGGCAAGCAATGATAATACTGCACATGACATTGGAATGCAGCCTGGTGAGGGTGGAGCACAACCTGCAGATGAAGGTCATTGTGTGCATCCCGGTATTGGATGTATTCATGTGCTATAAAAAACACAATATGGATTAATACAATTAAATATCTTTAATGCAATTGGTGTATTAATTAATGTAACCTTTCGTGTTTCAACTTTAGAGCATGTAGAGCATGATCAACATGTTGAGCATGATTAGGCTAGACAAGATCAAGAACATGATGTGGCTCCATCAGGTAAAGAGGACCACTCTAATGTTCTTTTAAACATATTTAATTACATTGGTGTATTAATTAATGTAACCTTTCGTGTTTCAACTCCAAATCAGGATTTAGAGGGTGTTTAACATGTTGAGCATGTGGCTATAAGACAAGATCAGGAACATGATGTGGCCCCATCAGGTAAAGAGCACCACTCTAATGTTCTTTTAATTAATGAAATACTTGTAACAATAATAATAAAACATATCAATTTAACATTTCTTTGCTATTGTAGCAGACCCCCCCTTGCAGCGACACCCATGTTGTGAGTACACGACTAGGCATACATTAAGATCATGAGCAAAGCTCAGAACAACTGAAGGGGGGACATATGATTTAGAAAATGATACTCCACTTCATCTTTTCTTAGCTACAAAAAAGAAACAAAAAAAAGTGATTGTAATCATATTATGACAACCATATTTTTGATAATATGTAAAAACTGAAAGAATGAATGTTATATATTAATGAATGAATGCAAATATGTTAATGAATAAATGAATATTATATGTTATTAATGGATGAATGAATGAATGTTATATGTTATTAATGGATGAATGAATGAATGTTATATGTTAATGAATGAATGCTATGTTATTAATGCAGGATGAATGAATGAATGTTATATATTATTAATGGATGAACGAATGATTAATGTTATATGATCGGGTATGGGGAATTGAGAGTGATGTGAGGGGGGGAGGAGGGGGGGGGAGGGAAATGAGCTTCCACCTTCACGTGGTTGGCCTTGTTAAGTAGAGAATATTAAACTATTCTCGAAACAAAGAGAAGCTCAATAAGGTAATGCATTTTTCAATATAAGAAATGCATCATTTGAAGCATCGAAAGCAATATGCAAAGATGAAAGAAAGTGCTAAATTTTCACTATGGTGGCAGAAAAATAATTCTTTATACCCTAATGCCTTCATTTTCCAAGCCAATTTCTCCTACTTTGCACAGCTCTACCATGTTTGTGGATGTGATATATCTCCTACACAAAAAAAATGTATCAGTTTACGACCTTGAATCCAACTACATCCAAGTATATTTTTAATCCCTCTATCTTTCATCAATCTCTCTACTATTTGAACCTCGTACAAATGTTTTAGATGAAGAACCCATTATTGTGAAATGTGCCTCCAGTTGAGTAAAGTGAATCCATTCTCTGCATCATAATTTGAAGTTGTTTCCATTCCAATGTTTTGAGTTTAGTTTGTTTGTATGGCTTTGTATGAATACCACATTGTGTTGTGTGTGGATTTGGTTTCAAAGCTCCATTTCTTTTGTTTTTAGTGGTGACATAACTCTAAAATTTTACTTTTGTGCATAACAAGTTAGTGGAGAAATTGACAGCTCTGAAGGGTTTAGAGGCTCGATTGAGATAGGGGTAAGTGCACCAAGATGGTTCCCAAAAAGGGGACTTAAGTGGACAACTTTTTTCTGAAATCAAGAAATACTGACCTTGGATGTGAAATTGAGGATAGTTACACTCAAAATTTTGAGATGGAATAAAAACAAGGATCTAAGTGCTCCGAGTCCACTTTCTAAACTACTAATTTATTTTTAAAATGGTTGAGATTAAGGGGTTGAAAAGGGGGACGCACACAAATTGGTGTTTTTTTTGTCAAAAAAACATAACATAGCAACTCTTGTACGACCCTCATACATTGAACTTTTTTGAGTATTTTAAAAATCGCAATGGTCAGAAGTTAGCTAATAGTATTTAGTTGATGCACAATTTTTCTGATAATTTTTTATTGAATATTTGTTTTTTTACTAATTTTCAAAGTGGACATTTCCCAAAAGAAAAAGAATTTTGGCCGTGCTACCCCTACAAATTTTGGAAACTAATTGAATTTTAAAAAAATAAAATAAAATTGTAGAATGGAATTTAGTTTCTAAAAATGTAATTTATTTGAAAATTAGATGAATGGTTAATTTATAACGAAAAAAATACCAAACACTGCTTTTTGGTAAAAAAAGGGCATACAAATAAAATAAATTATGGATGAAATACTTAACATTTTCAAAAAGTGAAAAAAATTACATCGTTGGATAGCTAAGAGAGAACCCAACATTACCAATGTGTTCGATTTTTTCGATATTGAACCATGTGCAATCCTGATGGTGAGCACGAACTCGATTATGTGAAATATGGTAGATTTTTAAAAAATACATCTGTGGTCGTTGGGAATGCCCTCCAAGCCTTTGGGTTGGTATTCCAAGGAAAATACCAAGCCTAAGGCTTGGGAATTCCCAAAGCAAGATATAACACGAGCGCGTTATAATGCGTTCATGCTATAATGTGCTCTCATTATAACGCGCTCGCGTTATATTTTAGTTTTGACATTGTTTTCTCTTCTGCGGGAAACATGTCGACTAAGACATAACATGAGTGCGTTATAACGCGATAGCATTATGTACTCCTTTATGTTAAATGCCAATATATTGAATGTATGCTGATATATTTGTATGTTTGTATGTACATGTATGCTTGTATGTCATGTATGCATGTTTGTATGTATGTAGTATGCCTGTATGTATCCGTGCATATATATTGTATGTTTGTATGTAAGATTGTATCTACACATGTATGTATGTATGCTTGTATGCTTGTATGGATGTAGGATTATATGTACATATGTATTATGCTTGTATGTATGTATGCTTGTATGCTTGTATGGATGTAGGATTATATGTACATATGTATTATGCTTGTATGTATGTCTTTAGAGGGAGGGAGAATTTAGAGAGAGAAATAGTATGGAGAGATGGAGAGGGGGTGGAAGTGAGAGTTTAAGAGAGAGGGAGTGGGAGAGAAGAGGTTGGAGTGAGAGGGACTTAGCTAGGTAGGGTGGGACGGATAGAGGGAGGGAGAGAGAGAGGGGAAAAAGAGAGTTATGTAGGTAGGGTGCCAAAGGGAGAGAATTGAGAGTGTGAGGGAGAGACTTGAGAGATATGTAGTGAGAGGGAGTGTGAAAGAGAGAGAGTGTGAGAGAGACAGAGTGGGAGAGAGAGAGGGAGTGTGAGTGAGAGACTTGAGAGAGGGAGAGGGTGTGGGAGGGAGTGACCTGATAAAGGTAGAGAAAGATAGAGAAAGAGGGGGGTGGAGTGAGAGGGACTTATCTAGGTAGGGTGAGAGGGATAGATAGAGAGAGGGGAGAGATAGAGAGAGTTACCTACATAGGTTTCCAGAGGGAGAGACCTGAGAGAGAGAGAGAGGGGGTGGGAGGGAGAGACATGAGTGGGAGAGAGTGGGAGGGACATAGAGAAAGATGGATAGAGGGAGTGAGAGAGGGTGGCAGGGATTGATTGAACGAGAGGCACATAGAAAGAAGGAGACGGTAGATAGAGACAATTAGAGAGGGTAGGAGGGAGGGAGGGAGAGGTGATATGTATAGATAGAGAGAAAGTGATAGGGATCTAGGGCATAGGGTTGAGGGATTAGGGTGGAGGACCTATAGGGTTGATGGTTTCTAGGGTATTAGGGTTTAAGGTTCGAGGGTTGAGGGAATAGGATCGATGGTAGAGGGTATTTGGTTGAGGGTATGAGGTAGAAGGTTTAAGGGTTTAGGGTTGATGGGTTTACTTGGTTGAGGGTAGAGGGTTTAGGGTATAGGTTTGAGGGTATATGGTTGAAGGATTAGGTTCAGGGTCCAATGTAAGGGGTAGAGGGTTTAGGGTTTAGGGTTTAGGGTTTAGGGTTTAAGGATTGAGGGTTGAGGGATTAAGGGTTGAGGGTTGAGAATTGAGGGTTGAGGGTTTAATGTATAGGGTAGAGGGTTTAAGAGTTGAGGGTTTAAGGGTTGAAGGTTGAAGATTGAGGGTTTAAGGTTGAGGGTTGAGGGTATAGGGTCGAGAGATTAGGGTTGAGGGTCCAATATATAGGGTAGAGATTATAGGGGTTGAGAGATTAAGGGTTGAGGGTTTAGGGATTAGGGTAGAGAGTTTTCTTGGATTTAATGGTGTAAGGGTTGAGGGATTAAGGTAGAGAGTACTGGGTTGAGGGTAGAGGGTAAAGGGTAGAGGGTAGAGGGTAGAGGTAGATGGTTTAAGAGTTTAGGGTTTAAGGGTTGAGTGTTGAGGGTCAAGGGTTTAGGGTTGAGTGTTTAAGAGTTTAAGGGTTGAGGGTTTAAGGATCAAGAGGGTTGAGGGATTAGGGTAGAGAGTTTACTAAGTGGGTTTAAGGGTTGGGGGATTAGGGTTGAGGGTAGAGGATTGATTGTAGAGGGTAGAGGGTTTACATGTTAGGGTTTAAGGGTTTAGGGTTTAGGGTTGAGGGATTAAGAGGTTATAGAGTAGAGGGTATAGGGGTTGAGAGATTAGGGTTTAAGGGTTGAGGGTTGAGGGTTGAGGGTTGAGGGATTAAGAGGGTATAGGGGTTGAGGGATTAGGGTTGAAGGGTTGAGGGTTGAGGTATAAGGGTTGAGGGTTGAGGAATTAAGAGGGTATAGGGGTTGAGGGATTAGGGTTTAAATATTGAAGGTTGAGGGTTGAGGGATTAAGAGGGTATAGGGGTTGAGGGATTAGGGTTTAAGGGTTGAGGGTTGAGGGATTAAGAGGATATAGGGGTTGAGGGATTAGGGTTTAAGGGTTGAGGGTTGAGGGTTGAGGGATTAAGAGGGTATAGGGGTTGACGGATTTAGGTTTAAGGGTTGAGGGTTGAGAGATTAAGAGGGTATAGGGGTATCCATCTCTCCCAATATCTCCATCTACCCTCTATATCTTAACCATTTAAACCATTAACTCTTAACCCTCTACCCTCTAGCTCTCTCTTAGTTTGTCTCTCCTTCCCTCTATATATCCATCTCTCCCACTATCTCTTTCTCCCCCTCTCCCTCTCCCTCTCCATCCCTCTCTCCCTCTCTCTCCCTCTTTCTCTCCCACTCTCTCTTTCTCCCACTCTCCCCCTCTCTCCCTCCCACTCTATATTTCTCCCACTTTCCCCTTCTCCCACTCTCCCACTCTCTCCCACTCTCTCTTTCTCCCACTCTCCTCCCACTTTCCCCTTCTCCCACTCTCCCACTCTCTCCCACTCTCTCTTTCTCCCACTCTCCCCTTCTCCCCTTCTCCCACTCTCCCACTCTCTCCCACTCTCTCTTTCGCCCACTCTCCCCCTCTCTCCCTCC
>CM021100.1:711024536-711096536 GCA_007115665.2 Sequoiadendron giganteum
ATAGGTCTAAGTGGTAAGGCTCCTTGATATTTCATTTTTCTTGAAAACTTTTAAAATGCCTCATAATTTCTTACATATTAAAAAGAATCGTTAAAGACTTTTGGCCAGTAATAACCTGCCCTGAGAATTTTATGTGCAGTTGTTTTTGTAGAATAATGGCCTCCACATACCCCTTCATGCATTTATTTCAAAAAATGTTTAGCGTGTGACTCATCTAAACTTAACAACACATCCCATCCCTGTTCTTCCAAAATAAATCACCTTCTATGAATACAAATTTAGATGCTTGTAGTTTCAAAGTTCTTCTCTGGTTATCATTAAATTTTTTAGGGAACTTCATGTTTCTCAGGTAATACATGATTTATGTATACCAAGGTGTATGCTCAATACTTGCAATTGCATTTCCTTCGTCTTCCAAATTGAAAATTTGATTTTCTTTAATATTTGCTTCTGCCATTAACTTGGGAAAACCTTGGCCTCTTACCAATTTGGTAATTTCTATCTCCATATCAAATTCCTAGATATTATTAATCCACCTGCATCTCTTCCTTGTTACCTCTGACTGTGTTAGGATATCTTTAATAGCTGTGTGAGGAACATAAGAAATTAATTTGGCTCCAACAAGATATAGTCTAAAATCTTTTGTAGCTTTTACTAGTGCAAAGGGTTGTTTTTCCATTATGTCATTAACTTGCGCAAACCTTGTCCTCTTACCAATTTGGTAATTTGTATTTCCATATCAAATTCCTAGATTTTATTAATCCACCTGCATCTCTTCCTTGTTACCTCTGACTGTGTTAGGATATCTTTAATAGCTGTGTGAGGAACATAAGAAATTAATTTGGCTCCAACAAGATATAGTCTAAAATCTTTTGTAGCTTTTACTAGTGCAAAGGGTTGTTTTTCCATTATGTCATTAACTTGCGCAAACCTTGTCCTCTTACCAATTTGGTAATTTGTATTTCCATATCAAATTCCTAGATTTTATTAATCCACCTGCATCTCTTCCCTGTTACCTCTGACTGTGTTAGGATATCTTTAACAACTGTGTGAGGAACATAAGCAATTAATTTGGCTCCAAGAAGGTACGGTCTAAAAGATTTTATGGCTTTTACTAGTAAAAAGTCTTTTTTTTCCATTATATCATATTTCAATTCTGATCCCTACAATGATTTACTAAAGAAGGACACAAGCTTCTCATGACCATCCTAATTTTTTTGTAACATAACAATAGCTATAGTGTGTAAGGAAGCAAATGGAAATATTTGAAAAGGTTTTGTAAAGTCAGGAGATTTGAGGACATGGGCTTCTTTGATGGCCCTTTTGATGGATACAAAAGCTTCCAGTGCTTTTGGATCCATTCATTTTTTTGTCCCTTCCTTAGCATTTTTGATATGGGCTTAATACTTTCAGAAAAGTTAGAAAAAAACCTCCTAAAAAGGTTAATTTGTCCAAAGAATGATTGGATGGCTTTGACAGAATATGAACCTTATCTATGGACTCAACTCTCTCAGGATCTAATCTAACTTCTTCCTTTGACACAATATTTCCTAAGAGTTTTCCCTCTGTGACACCAAAGTGACATTTTTTAGGGTTCAAAATAATGCCATATTCTAAATCTTTAATGAATATTTTTTCTAGATGTTCTACATGATCTTCAACCCTTTTTGAGTAAGCAGTAAGGTCATCTTGATATAATACCATTATAGCATTAATCAAGTCTGCAAATGCTAAGTCCATAGCTCTTTGAAAGGTTGCTTCTGCATTTGTGAGACCAAAGGGCATTCTCACATAGACATATGTTCCCCATGAAGTTGTAAAATTTATCTTGTACTACTCAGATTCCCTGAATTTAACTTGATTATAACTAGAGAAACCATCTATCATTGATAATAGCTCACACCCTATCACTTTATGCAATATAGCCTCCATATTAGGTAGAGGCTAATTATCTTTGAGGGATGCCACATTTAAATTTCTGAAGTCCAGACACAGTCTGATATCTCCGTTCTTCTTTCTCATAGGAACTAGGTTTGACACCCATGTCGAATACCTGGCCGATTTAATGATACCCCCATCTCTAAGCTTTTCCAACTCCTCTTGCATTTTTGGTTCCAATGTAGGGTTAATAGGTCTTTGTTTCTTCCTAAATGACTTTGAATCTGGTTTCAACAAAATTTCATGTTGAAATAGCTCCTCCCTATATCCTTTGAGATCTTCATAAGACCATGCAAACACATTTTTATATTTTTTTGGTAATTAAATCAACATTCTCTAAACTATCAAGCTTATTTTCTTTCCAATATATACTTTTCTTGGTGCCATTTCATCCCCTAAATTTACCTCTTCAATATCTTCTTTCTTAACTGGTGTTTGTTTCATGAGGGACCGATCATTTCCATCATATACCCTCTCCAATGCTTCTAGTCCTTTGGGGAGTTTATTAGTTCTAAGTTGTAAGACCTTCCCGAATATTGTCTGCTCTCCTTCTATTTCTTCTAAAAAGGCATTAAAGTCAATTTCTTGGGCCTCATATTGGTCTATACAGTGAACAAACTTCAGGAGGTCAGTGTCCCCATTAAAAACCTACCAAATGTATATATTTTCAAGCACAATGGGTCTTTTCTTGAACTCAATTTGAGAAACTCCTTCCAGCATGATGTCATCTTTTCTGAGTGCTACATTGGCTAGGAATTATGCCATTATATTTTTTGATCTATCCAACCAATCAATGGAGAAAGAATCAAATGGATCGATTGTATCCCATATAGCATTCCTGTATTACTTCAGTCTCTTGTTCTTTGCAACATATTTTGATCTAACCTATGACACAACTAGCTCAAAGTCTCCAAAAATAGTTAACAGCTTAATCTTGTGCTTAACAACCATGTTCAAACTAGTGAACAAGGCTTCATACTCTGCCACATTTTTTGTACATTCAAACGCCAACAAAAATGAATATTTAAATGTAGTACCTTCAAGAGATATGAAAACTACCCCAACTCCATTACCTTCTTGGCTACATGCCCCATCAAAGTACATTTTTCATACCCCTTGTTGATTTTCAGAAATATGTTTATCAATTGGGACTTTTTTCACTAATTCAAGCTATGATAATTCTAGTCTAAAACTCCCCAAATCTACGTCACATAAGCAATTAAGTTGCTCTTGAGGAACACACTCAACAATTTAATTCATTCTTGGCTCCCTATATAACTTTACCTCTTCACCATTTAGTGGTATAGTGGCATATGATAAATCGATTTTCACATTACCCTCTACTGCTACAGTCCATTGTCTTGAAAAAAGCATTCCAAAATGAGGAGGTGTGTCAATTATGGTTATATCAATATTGTAGGTAGCTTGTGAGTAAGTTGCTAATCTTACTTCCACATTATTTATTAACCCCACAACTAGAACATGCCTGCTATCCATGGCGTAGCATTTACCTCCTTCCACATCTACCCACATACCAAGTTGTTTCATTACCCCTACTGGCATAATATTCATGGAAGCACTTGAATCTATCATGCAATTTCTCACTAATTTTCCACTTATGAGCAGGTGGTAAAAAATGGGTCAATTTGTGGTGTATTCATTAAGCAAGCTTCTATAATTTTTATTTCCTTTTTCTTATTAGTGGTTTCGGGGATCTCCTTGTTTTAAATGTTTATAATTTGATTCCCATTAAACATTAATTGAATGGCACCTTCCCTATATTCCTTAATTTTCATCATTTCAAGTAATGGGATAGATATTTTTAGTTGAGATAAGGTTTTAATGAAATCAAAAGATGTACCTTCAGTTTTGATCACCTTCTTTGGTTCTATCAATTCTCCTTTGCTTGTTTGAATTGGATTTTGTTTCTCGATAGAGGCCTCTTTACTTTCTTCTTTAGGAGCCCACTTCTATTCCTGTTTTTCAGATTTATCATCTGTCCCTTTAGATGTCTCCTTTGATACTTTTTAATTTTTACAAATATTCCTCTCGGAACACCCTCATCTTCGTTCACTATTTTGTTCCTCAACCGATACTTGCTTCTAGCTTCTTCCACTATTGCAGTCGTTAATCCTTTGATCTCTTCCTCACTCAATCTCCTTACACTGCACTTGTTAATCTGAAGCGATGCGGTAGGGGGATCTTGTTCATTTTCACTTTATTCATACTCAAAAAAGACTTGTTGTTCTGCCATATGAATATTTTATTTTTTATGATCAACATCATATTCATATCCCTCCTCCTCTGAAGATGAATATTCCTGCTCCAAATAATTAAGAGCATGGGAATTTAGATAGATACTATGGTCTTCCCCACCATCATTTTCCACTATTTCTTCTTTTGGTACTGACTAAGTTGTAACACAATGCTTTGAGGAGTGTGGTGCATAAACAACTGAGCACCAGGGACTCTTATCCACCATATATGCCCCTTTCCTTTTTAAGGTATGTCATGTAACCTTGGTCTTCCATTATTATATGTATTTTCTTGTCTATTTGGGGGAGCATATGGGGGAGCCCTAGGGTTATCTCTTTTATAAAGCATCCCTGTAGCCTTCCTTTTATTCTCAATTGTGAGTGCCATCTTTTGAGCTTCAGCCAAGTTCCTAGGATCTATGTTCCTAAGTTCATATCCTATCTTGGGATCAAAAGCATTCAAGTAGATTCTCAATGCAGAAGGATCAGCTAGCTTGGATGCACGAGGTATCTTATTATGTAGTTTGGAAAACCTTTGATTAAAATCATAAGCTAACTCATTTTGATGCTTCTGGATAGTTACCAACTCATACAAAGCAAATTCTAATGCACATTGATTCAAATGTTGCTGAAGAAAATACTCATAAAATATATGAATGGAATTAATGGATGTTGGCGGTAAACTATTAAACCAATCCTTGAAATCTTCGATCAACGACATCATGAATAATATCATCTATACATCCTCATATTGCATATCCAAGTCTTGAATAACTATTTTAAAATTTCTCAAATGCTCCATGGTTGTGACTGCACTACTTCCTGTGAATTTTGGGACTAGGTTTCTCCAATTTTTATCTAGAGGGTAAGGGTATATCTGAAATCCGGCCAAATCAAACTGTCTGATCATGGTTGTATATTGTGGAGGAGGATTTTGGTACTGCTGATGCTAGTACACTGGATTACTATTTCCCACATATTGATGACCTTGTGAGGGTACGTGTTGCTGATAAGGAGGTGGTTAAACACCCTTATGTTGTGGTGGAGCATTTTGATGTCCACATTTATTCTTTGGCTGATTTTGGTGGGCCTGTGGAGAATTTGATACTCTCATATTATTATTTTTATGAGGGGGAACATATTTGGGTGAGTCAGCCATTGGTGTTTTAACTTGAGCTTTGTGTAATTCCATCTTTCTGAATTCTTCCATTGCCTGAAGTTGTTGTTCATATTCTACCCTTAATCTTTCTGCCTCTTGCCTCATATGATCCCAATGTATATCTACTTCACTTCGGGCCATAAGTTCATGATTTTCTTTAGATGTTTCTTCATATTCAAGTCCCTCCTCAAAAAGTGTTGTTCTTTGCTCATATTCAAACACTCCTTTTTTTAGCCTCAAAATTAGCCATGTACTCATCATCCCTCTCATGATTCATTCACCACAAGGGGTTTATCTTCTCTTCTAGAGTGTGAAGTTCTTTAGATGGTTTGTTTTCATTTGTTAATGCATCATACGAATTATGTGTTTCCACCGGTGGTTTCGATGTTTTGTTTTTTGTTGTTGGGCCCCGATCATCAGACACTTTCTTGCCCTGATCATTTTTAGAACTCCATTTATTTTATCATTAGGACAATCATTATCTCTGTATAAAGATCTTCTTCCCTGCATGTTGTGAGTAATCATGATGGTCTAAACTCTAGGATGATTTCTTTCTGATCTCTATTTTATTTTATCAGTCTTAATGCTTTTGTTCATTCAGAGTAACCACCCACTTTTTCTAAAAGTGAGAAAAATGTTATTATTTCACCCAGTGGAGTCAATTTTCAAATTTCTTAACTCTAAATCTTTCTTCAATGACTCTATATGGAAAGGCTACCTACCACCAAAATTTTCTCAAGTTATTCCCCAACAGATTCACCAATTTGTTGGTTCTCAAAAATGTAGGTTTGAACCACAAGAGGTTACCAAGCTCTCACAACGTTATTGGCCAACTAACAATGCCAACCAATATAGTTGAACCTTCTACTCTTAAGGCTTTGCTAAACCTAGGTGAGTGCACCTATATAAATGACGTAGATTTAAACTATGTTTCCTACTTGAATAAACTATCCACAAATGGCAATTTGAAAGTGGAGAGGTATGATCTAAATTTTGTATAAATTGTATATGCAATATCAAGGTAAAAATTAATATGTTTGGTTAAGAGATGTAAATAGAATGGATGAAATCTAAAAGGATAAATAAGACCAGTGCCTTGTTGGGTAAAATGGATTCAAGTGAAAGCCTTAGATGAATGACTTCTATCTGGAAAAGATTCTAATTATTTGGCATATGATATTAGTTTATAACTTGTATAAACATGCAAGAATGTAATCACCAAGCTCTTCTTACTAATCCAAATGATACTTCCAGATTATTGTGAATGACTTGAAGGATTTAATCTTTACTTGAAAGAACCAACTAATCATACCACGCAAATACAAAAAATGTGTATTGATAAACTGAGAATATACTTGATATGTCAATTTAAATAATAAAGAAATATCAACCTTGGAGACAACTTGATAATATTTTCAATTAATTTAACAAATAATTGATACTAGAAGGGTGCCACAAAATCAGAGTTCTTTCATTGATCCATCAAAACCTCATACATGCATCATGGTCCTTTCAAGCATTCTGAAAATATTATATTTCTTACTATCTACTGTCTATCTTCTATCTACCTCCCCTATCTTACTGATTTTTATAAGTATTTATACAGTGAGTTTTAAGGGTCATGACTCTTCACTATCTATAACAGTCATTTACATTCCGCGAACAAAATTAAAACATTTAATTATATCGCCTTATATACAAATTAAATGTTTTCAACTATAGTTATGCGTCAAATTTTAACTTCAATCCTTTTCCCACATTTATCTTTCACTTTATTCCTTGATCGGTCTTTATATTTTATCTCCCCGTGGTTTTCACTATTTATACCACTCTAGTGCGGGTTTTACTTTTCCACCCATGGTTATGTAGTGCCTAGCCCTGACTTGTCTTCACTCTGCCAATCGTGATGACTATCTCCATGCTTACTACGCTACCACGGTCTTTGGCTTGACCGCTAGTGGTATCATGGTATCCACCTTCATCATTATCATTGTCCATCGTGATCACCATGGTTCTATTTCTGGCCAGTCATGGTGTGGTGGTAACCGCCACTGCTGACTGTTAACGATTTACCACAATAACCGTGGTCTACATCATAACCCCTGGAGATTCTGTGGTAACCATTAATCATTATCATCTGTCTCCTCTTGTCTTCCACTAACTGCCTTCGCTGACTGTTACTAACTCACCATGGCCACCACAGTCTATGAGATGACCACCAGTGGTATAGTATTATGCCTCCAAACTGTTTCCTTGGCTGCTACCACAATCACTGCGGTCTACTTGGAGACCGTCCGCAGAACCACGGTAGCTTATTTTGACTGTTGCTTCACTATCGACTAATTGTCACCAAACTACTATGGTCTATGTTTAGATTGTCCACAGTAATATGGTAGATTCCTTCAGACCACCTATCTCTGTTCACTGCTTAACCTTAGACTATTACTGTGCCACCGTGACTCGTTTGGATACTGCATGTGGTATAGCGGTGATATTCATCATGACTATCCTTAACCACCACTATGATACCATAGGCCACTTTGCAAAAGGCCGCGGTATAGCGGTAAATGGTGGAAGCCTTTAGGGGTTTAAAAATAAGGAAGCGGTATAATATGAGTTTTCTTTTTCAATTTATGAAAGGGGAATAAAAGATTATTATAAGAAATGATAGAAAAATTATGGATTTAATAGAGAAAAAACCTTAGGGATTTAAATGAAATTTTGGGTTCTAACAGACTTCACATACCTAAAAACTAGACTTTCAAATTGAGGATTTCAACCCAATTATGTAGCCTTATATTATTCTTTCTTCAAACTCCACAACAATTTGACTCGTTCAAAACCTCGTTCCACTCCAAAATTCAATTGTATATTAGTTTTCAATGGAATTCAAACTTCAATTGATATTATATATCTTTCAACATGGAAACTCTATTATTTCATGCAAAGGTGGTAGAAAGATCATGGAAAATGTGATGGAATGTTAAAAACATGCTTGCACACTTCACAACATCATCAAAAATCTACTTTTTGTCAGAGCACATGCAAAACAAGGAGAATATGCAGACTATGGGCCTTGACATCATGGGTACATTGAGTTTTTTAACCATTTATAGTGGAATAAAAAATGTGCTCACATTATAACATGATCTCTTTATAACACACTCATTTTATAATGCGAGAATGTTATTTCTTCCTAAAATGGTAACATCTCTACTTCTTCAAAATGTGCACATGTTATTTGAAATATGGTTTTCTTAATATATTTATTTTCTCCCTCTTTTTATATACCCTCTATCCTAATTCTTAACTCTCCCCTACACCATTAATAGTAGAGGAGATAGAGGTGAGTGTGTATGTGTGTGTGTGTGTGAGAGAGAGAGAGAGGTAGAGTGGGAGATAGATATGGAGGGAGAGAGGGGGAGAGTGGGAGAGTGGGAGAATAATATAGCTAGAGAAATATAGAGTGGGAGGGAGAAAGGGGGAGAGTGGGAGAGAGTTGGAGAGTATGAGTAGGGGAGAGTGGGAGAAAGGTAGAGTGAGAGGGAGAGAGGGGGAGAGTGGGAGAAATAGAGAGTGGGAGAGAAAGAGGGAGAGAAAGAGGGAGAGAGGGGGAGAAGAGTGAGAGAAGGGAGAGGGAGGGAGATAGAAGTGAGAGAGAGATAGTGGGAGATATGGAGATAGAGAGGGACGGAGAGAGGGAGAGAGAGGGAGGGAGAGGGAGAGGGGGAGAAAGAGAAATTGGGAGAGATGGTTATAGAGAGGGAGGGAGAGATGGGGAGAGTGGGAGAAAGAGAGTTTGGGAGAGAGTGGGAGAGTGGGAGAAGGGGAGAGTGGGAGAAAGAGAGAGTGGGAGAGAGTGGGAGAGTGGGAGAAGGGGAGAGTGGGAGAAAGTTAGAGTGGGAGGGAGAGAGGGGGAGAGAAAGAGAGTGGGAGAGAGAGGGAGAGAGGGAGGGAGAGGGAGTGGGAGAGAAAGAGGTAGAGAGGGAGGGAGAGGGAGAGGGAGAGGGGGAGAAAGATATAGTGGGAGAGATGGAGATAGAGAGGGAGTGAGAGAGGGGGAGAGTGGGAGAAAGAGAGAGTGGGAAAGAGTGGGGGAGTGGGATAAGGGGAGAGTGGGAGAGAGTGGGAGAGTAGGAGAAGGGGAGAGTGGTTGAAATATAGAGTGGGAGGGAGAGAGGGGGGGAGTGGGAAAAAGAGAGAGTGGGAGATAAAGAGGGACAGAGAGGGAGAGGGGAAGAAAGAGAGAGTGGGATATATAGAGGGATGGAGAGACAGACTAAGAGATAGATATAGGGTAGAGGGGTAAGAGTTGAGGTTTAAATGTTTAAGAGATGGGGAGTCCATATGGAGATAATGGAGGCCATGGACTTCTACCCTCTTGGCTCCTCAACCTGGGATTTGAGGGTGAGGTAAGAAATATAAGTCTGTCTCACCTGTCTCTATCTTAACTTATTAAGCTCTAACTCTTTCCCTTATTCTCTCCTCTCCTCTTTCTTCTCCTCCTCTTCCTCCCCACTCTGTATTTCCAGCCTCTCCCCTTCTCCTGCTCTCCCCACTCTCTCACTCTCACTATCCACTCCCCATGTTTTCCTCTCTCTTTCTCCCTCCCTCTCTCCTCTCTCTCCCTGTCTCCTCCTCTCCTCTCCCTCCCTCTCTCACCTCTTTCTCTCCTCCTCTCCTCCTCTTTCTCTCTTTCTCTTTCTTACTCTCCCCTCTCTCTCCCCATAACTTTCTCCCACTCCCCTTCTTACACTCTCCCACCCTCTCCATCTCTCTTTCTCCCCACTCTTGCTCTTCAAATCTCTCCTCTCTCTCTTTCTCCCACTCTCCCCATCTCTCCCTCCTCTCTATAATATCTCTCCCAGTTTCTCTTCTCCCCTCCTCCTCTCCTCCTCTCTCTCCACTCTCTCAGATCCTCTCTATCTCCATATCCCACTATCTCTCTGTCCTCTATCCTCCCTCTCTCTCTTTCTCTCTCATCTTTCTCCCGCTCTCCTCTCTTTCCTCTTTCTCCTCCTCTTTCTCCTCACTCTCTGTTTCTCCTCTCCCCTCTCCTCTCCTCTAGCTCACCTCTTCCCTGCTCATGCTCTCAGCTCTCTCCACTCTCCTTTCTCCTCCCTCTGTGTTTCTCTGGCTATATTGTTCTCCACTCTCCACATCTCCCCCTCTCCTCCCATATCCTGTCTCCCCGCTCCTGTCTCTCTCCTCTCACACACACACACACTCACCTCTATCTCTTCTACTAGAAGGGTGCAGGGGAGAGATATATAATTAGGATAGGGGGTATAGACAAATAGGGAGAAAATAAATATATTAAGAAAACCATATTTCATATAACGCATGTGCATTTTGAAGAAAAAGAAATGTTACCATTTTAGGAAGAAATAACGCATTCACATTATAACATGAGCACATTTTTTATTCCACTAAAAATGGTAAAATAACTCAATATACCTGTGATGTCAAGGCCCACAGTCTGCATATTCTCCTAGTTTTGTGCATGCTCTGACAAAAAGTAGCTTTTTGATGATGTTTTGAAGTGTGCAAGCATGTTTTTCACATTCCATCACCTTTTCCATGATATTTCTACCACCTTTGCATGAAATAGAATATTTTCCACGTTGAAAGACATATAATATCAATTGAAGTTTGAATTCCATTGAAAATTGATATACAATTGAAGTTTGGAGGGGAACAAGCTTTTGAACAAGTCAAATTGTTGTGGAGTTTGAAGAAAGAAGAAGCTAAGGCTACATAATCGGGTTGAACTCCTCCACTTGAAAGTCTGGTTTTTTAGGTATGTGAAGTCTGTACACATTTTCTTTCATTATATTATGGCTTGATTTCATTTTTGTTTGTCATTATAACCTTACGTTGTCAATGCACATTTTAAATTACACAATTATAAACTTGATGCAGAGCATCTACCCGGATCCAAAAATCATCAAGGGTACTTTTGATCCTAGCTTAAATTGAAGAAGATCAATGAACAAAACTCAATCATCTTTTCATCAAAATCCTTCAATTTCACTTGATTTCATATTTACACAAAACATTATAAATTGGTTTCAACTCTTTGTCAAATTAAAAAAATAGATTAACCATCATGAAATTGATTGTAACATAGCATAAAGCTGATTAGAAACTCAAAACCATTCAATTTGTTCATGATTCACTAATTCAAGAACTCAATGCTGCAACTTACATGACAAAATAACAAAAAATCATGGAAGGTAACTACCGAATTTTATCCAGACATCCAAGACACTATAACCAGCATGTTATTGATTGAAATAAACCAAATACACATTCCAAATATCTCACCAAAATTCATCCTTTGAGCATGCTTCCCCTTGCAATATTTGAAACCTGTGGTGTAGGGGCACCTAAAACCATGTTTCGAAATCTACTTTGGTGACAATATGTCTTAAGGTATTTGGGTGAGTTCAAGATTTTTTAGATGCTTTGTCATATATTGTATTGAAAATAAGGTCTAAATAGACCAATCTTTCATGTATTTAGGGATTTTGTGAGTTTGGTGATCAAATGTGCAAGTATGCACTCTTGCTTCAGAAAATTGTCAATTTTGCCATATAATATTTGAAGGAAAATGATTCAAATTGTAAATGGAAGTGAAAGAAAAGAGTCTAAAATTTGTATTAGGGATGAAATAAAGGTGTTTGAGTGGTCTTAGGTGTCTTGGACAACAAAGTTGCATAATGTTGCTTATTTAGCAAAAGTTGTCAATGTTAGCAATTTTTAAGACAAATGAAGGTCTTGGTAGTTAACAAGTGGTTATAGGTTGGTAGTTAATAGGTGGTTATAGGATGGACCTTCAAAAAACCTTGAAAATCTTGAAAATAACTGATTACAATCAACTAGGTTCCTCAAACATCAACCAATGATTATGTCATTCACAAGTTGTCTTAAATCTTCCATAATGGTGCCATTGTTTAAAAACACAAACTATAATTCTTAAGGAAAAAACAAACCATTATTTGATTAAGAAATCTTTGCTTGAGTTAGTACAAAAAAAATGAAACCTTTTAGAAGTCTGCCCTTACACACAAACTCAGTTCCTTTGTTCAAACTATCCACATTACTAGTAGCCAAGTATCTGCAAACTGTCACATGTATCTCCCAAACCATGCACACAATTTAGAATGTGACACTAATTTTGGACACTCATTTCCCTCATACAAAACATATTACAAGATGGATTTTAAGTCCTTCAAAGCAAATTCTTGTAAACTAGTTGTTTCGGTCTGAGAATAAGCCTAACTAAGCCTTAGTGCAAACAGGGGTTATTGGTTTTGCTATCCCCAACACCAAAACCTCATAACCAATACATAAAATACCTTTCATTTGACCTGACCAAGCTTATAATTCCATTAGAATTTCATTTCCAAACACATTTCCATAAACCCTAAGCTCTAAGCTTCACAATTCCCTGTTTTACTAGTCTGAACATAGTTTTATAGTCAAGAAAAATTCTTTTCTTTACACCTTAGTCCTCACCATATGATTGGTAACCTTTGAAATATGAAATTAAATTCCAAAAGGATTTTTTACACCAAAATTGAGAACTTTTACTAAGTAGAATGGGAGAAACACAATTTCTCAAGTTCACTGTTTACCCTAATAAAGGGTTTGACCGTTTTAGAGAAAAAATGCAATATCTGACTCAAACGTTAAGAAAAATGCATGAAAAAAATTGTATGTGGGAGGTGATTGAGTGTGACAAAACTTATAAACATCCAACCAAGCATTCCTACCTGTACAAATTTGTACAAGAGCCTGAAATAGTGAAATTCTAAAGAAAATACAAAAAAATAGTGTGTTTATTCATTCAAAATCAGATATTCAATCACCCACAACTTTCCAAATGTACATGAGGCCTTATAAATGCATTAAATACATGTATTATCAACTTCCAAGTGCCTCCAATCAAAAATAATCCCATATGACTTTTCACCTTCCCTATTTCACAGTTTTTGTAACTTTTCACAATTTTGTATTTGTGCAACTTTTGAAAATAGTGACAACTTTACAAAATACACATAGGACTTAAAAATTAAACCTCCTAATGATTCCAATACATGGAAATTTATTTAATGAACCTATTACAACATGGAGATACCCAAAATTGAATCAAATTTCAAAATGGAAGCATAGATTGTCAAGGTGTTCCTGCACCACAAACTTATCAAACACTCACAATGCCATTACACTCATTATGATTGTAACTTAAATGATATTTATCTTATTTCCCTTCAAAATCAACTCCCCCAACTTATCTAACTATTTTTGTAACTTCTTAACTAACTTATCTCTTCACAACTTTGCCAAAAAATGCAATTTTCTGCAAATGTCCATGCTTCCATTTTGAGCCTATCTTGCAATCATTGCATGCCATGTTACCACTTTTCTTTAAGGAATTCTAGATTGAAAAAAATCATGTCACATTTGTCTATGCTAGGTTAAATTTTGTACAGGATGATTGTAAGTATTATTTAAATGAAGGCTTGAATGACATATATTTTTCAATTAACTTGAATGGATACATTTTTTAGGAACTAATATTTGTCTCATTACCATGGTACAGATAAAATTATCCGCCATGCAGAAGAAAAAGACAAAGAGGAAACTAACAGACAAAGAGAATGAAAAATTCAAAGAAAAGGAGAGAGTTCAGGTGGCGGCATATCGTGAAAAGAAGAAATTGGAAATGATTGATGAAAACAAGCCAATTGAAGAGGAACCTCAACCGTCAAAAAAAGAACGAGAATTGGCAGCACAAAAGGCACGAATGTGAAAGCATCGTTGTAAGAAAGATTCAGATACCGTAGTTGGAGACACACCCTCTATGACAAGTGAATATGAAGGGAAACCATTAAGCACAAGTGAATATGGAGGGACACCATCTTGCACAAGTGAATATGGACAAACACCATCTATTGCAAGTGAATATGGATGGACACCATCTACCTCAAGTGAATATTGTTGGACACCATCCAACACATATCAAGTTGAGAGTACATCATCACTCAGATTTGACGAAGAAGGTATGCCATCATCCCCATGTGAGCCTTAAGGTATGTCTTTTTCTCCACCCTCAATCAAAGGTACACAATCTAGCCCACCTCAATTAAATATTGATGAAATTCCTAATGTTGAGATGTATGTACATAGGAGAACACCACCTAGAATTTTTCATAAAAAGCCAAAGTATTTGATTAATATTGATGATGATATTTTGCAGCACATGGAAGGATATTTCAACACACACTTGTAGAAGATATGCTGATAAGATTTGAGAATGATTCTTTGGAAGGCTAAATGAGACTGGAAGATGTCAACTATTTGTTGAAATGATGCAGGGTGTAAAGTATAGGAACGTCATGAAGACACTTGGGTTGAGAACATCGAATGCATCGAGTGAAGACACTATTATGAAGAATCTAATGGATGCTTATGACAGTGTGGGTAATACCTCACGCTCAAACGATAGTAATGTCACCCAACATGTCATTACATCGAATTTGGTAAGCTATCAAAAAAAAAGAGCTCGTCTCATTAAAAAGACGAGTGAACAAATGGGAATTAGTAGAAAAAATTTATCAAGAGCCATTCAAAGGCGAAAAATAATTGAGGGAAATGATTCAAATGAATTATGGGAATTCTCAGGGAGACTGTCATGAAAATATAAAGAAGCTGTCGAAGCCTTGAGAACACTAATTGAAGAGTATTGTTGGAATAACACAAGGCCATCTCCGAATCAAAGGGATGTGGTAAGAAGGAGAATTGGTAGTCGAAATCGTGAGCCACATCCAAAGCATTTTTTGGATATGACTCAAACCCAATTTTTTCAAAAATTTGAAAATGATTATCCTCAAATTAGTATTTCTCAAAGATTTTTTGAAATTCTTAAACCTTTTTATGTCAAGATAAATCACACACACACTACTTTTTGTTGTAGACTACATATTGAATTTTCTAACCATTATGATGTTTATCATTCTATATGTGTAGATTTGCATACTAACGATGTTTTGCAGGATTGTGGCATAGAATCCCCACCAAAATCTTCAAGAGAGTTCTTATCAAAATTTTATGTGAAATAGAGGATGGCCAAATATTCTACATGACATCATGCTTGGATGGTTCATGCGAGCGTTGCGGTGGCTTCTAGCGTATGCCATTATGTCAACATATGGAAAGCACAGATGAGGTGGGACAAAAAATAGTAGAGTTCGAGAAGTATAAAATAGTGGAATATGCTACAAAAGATGGGTCTCAAGCAAAAATGTGTGATTTGGTTATTGAGAAGATTCCAGTGTACTAGTTTATGTCCATGTTTTGTGACAATATACTATCTGAGTATGCAATGCATACCCATAGAGCCCAATGGTTGGACACACAATTCAAGCTATGCAAGGACACCTTTCTAGTTGGAAGCATAGTATCAGTGGTTGAATTTGTGGAGAACTACACTCTACAACCACAACATGAGGTGCAGTCACAATATTACAACTCCACATAGGTTTCGATATTTGTGCACATAGAATTCATTGATGCATCTGATAGTACAAATGACCAAAGGTAGGTATTGAGGGAGTACCAATTTTACAATAGTGATGATCGCACAAATTCTCTAGAGTTTGTGCAAGGTTGCTTCCAGGTGTTCTACAGTGGTTTGGCTTAGAAGGGCATAAAATACAACTGACATATGACATGGTCTGATAACTATGCAACACAGTTCAATAACTCATGCATTTTCTACTGGTTGTGCAAGATGCATGTCATTACAGGTGTTCAATGTATGTGGAACTTTTGTGAGGCTGGACATGGAAAGGGGGATTATGATGGTGCAGGAGCATGCGTGAAAGAGCATTAGCACGAGAAGAGTTAAAGTATAAAGATAGTGCAAAGTTGATAGATGCAAAAATAAATCATTGAGTGGTGTAATGCTTCGATGGGTCTAGGTAATTAAGGTACGTCTTTAGTTCATAGATTTTTTTGGTTGATGGATGATACTAACATTGCACCATATGAAGACCATTGTACAATAACAGGATCAAGCGAGGTACACTCTTTCCTTAGCTCAAATGCAGGTTATGGAGTATCGATACACGAAAGATGGCATGCTTTTTTTCTTCATGTAAAATGCAAGCTTGGAATGATTGTGAGTTAGGGGAGTGCATTGACAAATGCTTGACAAGTTATCTTAGCCCACTTCACACGTATCACCCTCTGACGACATTGGAACTGACACAGATGGAATCATCAGTTGACTTTGACCACGTATTAGATCTAGTTCAACTAGGTGATAGATCTACTTGCTTAGTTGTTGAAATTCCATATCGTTATCTTACTTTGTACTGTATTCGTAATATTAAAAAATTTCAAGATATTTTCTACACATATCAATGCAGGGCATGTTTATGCAGTTATTGTAGATGAAGAAAATGAAGAGGGAACATACTATTACTTGTGTCATTGTGTTGAGGCCAAAAAGAAATTGGAGGCCCTAGTTATATAGGGAGAAAACATTGAATACCCTATAGGCTTAGTTGTGGTTACTGGAACATGGCTTAGAAGGTACCCACATTCAAGTGTTAAACATTGGCTATTTCAGCACTTTGACACGCATCATAAGATTCTTCATTACTCAAACCTTGTCGTGGCATTCAATGTTTTTTTGACCAAATATGGGGGTAAACCTTTGAACAAGACCTTGTGGAAGGTCTGTGAGTCTGACCATGAGGCAATACTTGACACAATAAAGAGTAGAGCAAACCCGAATGGTTCGTTGGATTAATTTGTAAGTATATGCACATTGGTTCTTATTAATTTATATTTGTATGCACATTAATTTGTTTGATGCCAATTATATCATCTTCTTTTACTTTGCATATTTGTAGTAACATACTAAACAGTGATTGGTGTCCCCTTGCAAAAAATGCAGATATATGAGCCATCCAAGAGAATGTTAGCCAGAAAAGAAATGTAACATTCTTATTTTGATGATCTTGACAAATCTCAATCATGATTTTAAGCCATTAGAAAAGTGTGTGCAAAGCTTGGTGAGGGAATTTCAAGTTATTCATTTGAATTTAACTTTATCTGAGTAGCTATGATGTAGACATTATAAGAGCATCTTAAATTTCAACTTACTCTATTCATGAGAGGTGTTGTGTGCAATAGGTATGTTGGAATTGCCAGTGAAGATGTATGACCAGGAGTGACTAAGTTGTGAGACCTGCATGCCTATCTATAA
This sequence comes from Sequoiadendron giganteum, assembly GCA_007115665.2. Taxonomy (NCBI): domain Eukaryota; kingdom Viridiplantae; phylum Streptophyta; class Pinopsida; order Cupressales; family Cupressaceae; genus Sequoiadendron; species Sequoiadendron giganteum. The sequence goes on from CM021100.1 coordinate 711,042,172, forward strand.
GTGCCTTCCATCTATTTTTATTTCATTTCCATTTTAGATGCTCTTTCTTTTTCTCTTATACTTTGCGTATTTGTAAGTAAACTACTAAAAATTGATTGATCTCTCGTTACAGAAAATGCTGATTTATGAGCCATCAAAGACAATCTCAACCAAAAAAGCAATGCAACATCCTTGTTTTGATGGTCTTGACAAATCTCAATTTTTATTTCAAGCCATTATAAAAGAGCGTGTGAAGCTTAGCGAGGGAATCTCAAGTTACTCAATTGAAGTTAAACTCATAATGAACACCTATGATGTAGAAATTTAAAGAGAATCTTGAATGTATGAGTGATATTGTAAAATATTTGTGAGAACAAAGTACCTAAGGCATTGTAATGAGATTTACTTACATAATGAGATTTACTCAAATATTGTAATTTTGGAGTTCATGTTTGGTGCAGTAGCACCTTGTTCTGTAAATGCCTTCAATTGGGAAATTTGCAAAATTTGAATTTTGAAATGTAAACAATGTGAAAAAGGTCATGTAAAGTTCATATGTAATGTATTCAAAGTCTCAAAGAGGTCATTAGGTGATTAGAGAAGTGATATAAAGCATGAAAGGTCGAATTAGGATGTTCTAGGTGTGTGTGTGTTTATTTGTGCAGGGGAATTCAAGAAACAAAGGCAAAGTTGTTGCTAAAGGGTTTTATGATGAATTTTCAAGTGAAAACAGTGGCTCCAAGTGGTGTTTTGAGAAAATATTCTCAAATGAATTCACAAATAAATGACTGATCTAGATAGCTATTATTGAGTTACAACACATACTTCAAAATCAACAATGACTATCTTGGAACATGTGCATAAAAAATGACCTTCTTTGCTGTCCTCATTAGGCTAACTAGGCCTAATTTAAAAAGGAACATAGCTTTAAACATTCAAGAACCCCTTTAACTTGTTGACACAAAAATTATCATGTATCCAAACCCTCAGATTCGTAATTTGTCTCAGGACAAACTCACTCCACCATGCCAAACCAAAACCCTTATTTTATGCTAGTATAAGGAGGGTTTATTGAAAGGAATGGTTTCACACCTTACTAGAACATGCCACCACTTTAGACCTTCTTAAAATCACCTGAAAAAACTCAAAATACAATCACCCAACCTCTACATGCAATATTTTATCAAACCCTAGGGTGAAACCTCATTTTTCATGCCCTTTTCCATCAAAATCTACAAGGGCCGCAACACAAATCCCATAAAAATTATTCCATTTCACTTAGAAATTTCTCGTTTGATCCAACATGATCGCGTTAAGCCCCTTTATAAAAAAATCTCTCAATATTAGCTATCTCAGAGTGGTTTTCCCGTGATGGCGAATTTTCACTTGATGGAAAAAGTGTCAAATTCAAGCTGTGCAAAATTACAAAGTGGTGCAACTTTCACTCTGCAACTCGTGTGACCAAAATAACTGCTCCAACGCGTCTGAATAGGTATGTTTACACTAGGAATGGTCTTTTTTTGCACCAAAACACATGGAATCGCTTCGAGCTACGTTCCACCAGATCGATCCCTTAAGGGTCCGAAGTGCAAAATGGATGCAAACTTCAACATGCTATTACTTGGATACTGTGATTCTTAGAAACTTCTCATCTAATCCTACAAGATTGCGTTGGACACCTCTACAAAAAACTCTCTCGGTTTTGGCTATCTCAGAGTGGTTTTCCCATGGTGACGGATTTTCACTTGATAGAAAAAGCATCAAATGCAAGCAGTGAAAAAGTTGCAAAGTGGTGCAACTTTCATTTTGCAACTTGTGTGACCAAGAAAACTATTCCAACACGTCCGAATAGGTATTTTTACACTAGGCATGGTCCTCTTTCGCACGGAAACACGCATAATCACTCCGAGCTACGTTCCACCAGATTGATCCCTTAAGGGTCCAAAGTACAAAATGGCTGCAAACTTCATCATGCTATTACTCAGATACCGTGATGCTTAGAAATTTATCATCTAATCCTACAATATTGCATTGGGCCCCTATACAAAAAACTCTCTCAATTTCAGCTATCTTGGAGTGGTTTTCCCATAGCGGCGGATTTTCACTTGATGGAAAAAGTGTCAAATTCAAGCTGTGCAAAGTTGCAAAGTGGTGCAACTTTCGCTCTGAAACTCGTGTGACCAAGTGGACTATTCTAACACATCTGAATAGGTATGTTTATGCTAGGAATGGTCCTCTTTAGCATCGAAACACACGGAATCACTCTGAGCTAAGTTCCACCAGATCGATCCCTTAAGGGTCCAAAGTGCAAAATGGCTGAAAACTTTAGGATGTTATTACTCAGATTCTATGATGCTTAGAAACTTCTCATCTGATCCTACAAGATTGTGTTAGTCCCCTCTACAAAAACCTCTCTCGGTTTTGGCTATCTCAGAGTGGTTTTCCCGTGGCGACAGATTATCATTTGATGGAAAAAGTATCAAATTTAAGTTGTGCAAAGTTGCAAAGTGGTGCAACTTTCACTCTACAAATCGTGTGACCAAACTAACTGCTCCAATATGTTTGAATAGGTATGTTTATGCTAGGAATTTTCTTGTTTCACATCGAAACATGCAGAATCGCTCCGAGCTACGTTCCACCAGATCGACCCCTTAAGGGTCCAAAGTGCAAAATGGTTGCAAACTTCAACATGCTATTACTTAGATACTGTGATGCTTAGAAAATTCTTGTCTAATCCTATAGGATTGCATTGGTCCCCTATACAAAAACCTCTCTCAGTTTTGGCTATCTCGGAGTGGTTTTCCCGTGGCGACAAATTTTCACTTGATGGAAAAAGCATCAAATGCAAGTAGTGCAAAGTTGCAAAGTGGTGCAAATTTTGTTCTGCAACTCGTGTGACTAAGCGGACTATTCCAAGATATCCAAATAGGTATTTTTACACAAGGAATGGTCCTCTTTGACACTGAAACACACGGAATCGCTTCGAGCTATGTTCCACTGGATCGATCCCTTAAGGGTCCAAAGTGCAAAATGGTTGCAAACTTCAACATGCTATTACTCGGATACCGCGATGCTTAGAAACTTCTCATCTAGTCCTACAGGATTGCGTTGGGCCTATCTACAAGTCTCTCTTAGTTTTGGCTATCTCGGAGTGGTTTACCCTGGTGGCGGATTTTCAGTTGATGGAAAAAGTGTCAAATTCAAGCTGTGCAAAGTTGCAAAGTGGTGCAACTTTTGCTTTGCAACTCGTGTGACCAAGCAGATTGTTCCAACGTGTCCAAATAGGTATGTTTACGCTAGGAATGGTCCTCTTTTTCATCGAAACACGTGGAATCGCTCCGAGCTATGTTCCACCGGATCGATCCCTTAAGGGTCCAAAGTGCAAAATGGCTGCAAACTTCAACATGCTATTACTTGGATACCGTGATGCTTAGAAAATTCTTGTCTAATCCTATGGGATCACACTGGGCCCCTCTACAAAAACCTCTCTTTGTTTTTGCTATCTAAGAGTGGTTTTCCCATGGCAATGGATTTTCACTTGATGGAAAAAGTGTCAAATTCAAGCTGTGCAAAGTTGCAAAGTTGTCCAACTTTCATTTTGCAATTCGTGTGACCAAACTAACTGCTCCAACATGTCCCAATAGGTAGGTTTATTCTAGGCATGGTCCTCTTTCGCACCCAAACACGTGGAATTGATCCAACTTACGTTCAACCAACTTGATCCCTTATGATGGCATGCAAAACACTAGAAAAGAGAAACATACAAATGACGGTTGAAAAGTTTGAGTATTCCACACAAAAAGTGTATGATCATTGGTGCAGAGCACCTTGTTCCTCCATTTGATGAAGAAGGTCTAGTTTAGTGGTTTTAGTGATTATCTGATGGTGAATAGGTTGGTCAATAGGTTGTTGTGGGTATTTTGAGCATTCTTTGTCTTGAATAAGGTCAATTAAGACCATTAGGTATGTTTTAGGGTGACATTTGGGTCTAGTGATAAAAAATGTGAAAAATTCAATCTTGCACTAGAAGTTGTCTTTGTAGCCTTTGAAGACAAATTTGTGAATTTGTATATGATTGTGAAAGAATGGAGTTTTGTCGATGTAATAAGGCTATTTGTATGCCATTTGTGTGGGTTTAGAGGTCATTAGATGTACTCATTATGTTGGAAGAGTCTAAAGTTGCAAATTTGTAAGTTGCTTAAAGCAACAAATTTGAAATACAACAGTTACTTGTTTTGAAAGTTGGTTTTTAGTTAGTTGAGGGTGTGGATCAGTAAGAGAAGGGTGTAAAAAACTATGTAAAGCCTTGAGAGGCTTGAATTGAGGTTGTTGATGAACTTTTGGAGAAGATCTAATAAGAATTATTCACACTGTTCTCTGTTTTTTAGATTTTTGATACAAAATTACTGATCCCGTACTTGGTACGACCTCCAAATTTTCTGTAGGGTCCCAAGGTTAGCATGGATTGAAAGGGATGATTTGGATTTCTTTTGGTGGTGGTTTGGTGCAAAACCATAAAGGAATAGGAGAGTTCTTATCGTTGATTCAAGTGAATGTTGGAGTCTTAGTGGGCATATTTGAGAGAAGCTGTATCAAATCACAACTTGGTTGAGCCACTCTGCATCACCAATGGTGCTTTGCAATTAGAAGAGTGATTGAGAGTGTGTTGCTTTGTTAAATAGACCTATTCGGGGGTCTAGGACAACATTGAGTCCATTTCTTATTTGTATTATAAATTATAACTTGCTTTCTCCCGAGTCCATTTCGTATACAAGAAATAATATTGAAAAAAGTTGACATATAAATCTTTCGATAGTGACCCATCAAGAACATATTGGAATCTTTTTTATGAATCATTTCATGGAATGCCAATTGTAAACGTGTTTTTTTCTTTTAGATAAAGTTGTTTAGCATCAATCAATTAATATTCAAGACAAATCATGAATGACAACAATGATCAATGCTAGGGCTAACCAATTAATAATTATACATGTGAATAATTCAAGCATGTACATGTCAATAAGGGAAGCACAAGTACTCAAAAACACGTAAGCCTCAAAAAGTATACACACGAATACATAGTATACACAAATTAATACAAAGTATATGCACGAATACAAGGTATACACATGAAAACACGTAAGCCACAAAGTATACATTCGAATGCACGTAAGTCACAAAGTATACACGTAAGTTGTAAAGTACACACTTGAATACACATAACTCATATCTATTGAACCATGAATTTAGAATGCAAATATGGACAAGCATTGATAAAAGATATTTGTATTAACCAAAAAGCAATGTAGGCATACATCAATATATGTCGGTATAAGTATTAAATATATGTACAAAATAGCCATATAGGCTTACGAGAATCCCATATAGGTATACAATGTCAAATATGTCCAATAAAAATATGTACAAAACTGCCATGTAGGCATACAAAAAAGGGCTCTGGAATCAAAAGTCATTGCTCTCCATGCCTTGGAAATAAATTATTTCCCTTTCCTTTTTGATCGGATGGCGATAGGTCTATCACTCATTTTTGTTGCGCTTGAGGAGTACTCCTGCTCCTCCTCCTAGGGTTTAGTTCATGGTGAAGTTTTAACTGTTACAATAAGAAGTAAAGACATGAATATATAGAAATTACATTATTAAAAATGATATATTTGACAAAATAATCACTTACCGCCATCTCATGATCTCTCTCCATGAGGGAAATATTCTCACGCCTATGCTTAGGCGTGCTCAATCCCTGTATAAACCATACAAATAGAAATTAAACTACGTGAATCAATAATGGTTTGATTTTTCACTAACATCTATAACAACAAATGTAAATGTAAATTTACTAATTTGCCTCATAAGTCTCCTGTTAGAGCCATCGAGGATTGTATAGAAAATTACTCACCAATATCCATTGCCTTTGTCACATTCGTAGGTGTTTCGGCTTGCAACATCTGAAAATAAAACAACAAATTATTCAACGTAATCAACGATGTGCATACAAACTACACAAATCTATTAAGTACTTGATTCATTAGTTAAAATCTTTATTCTATTACCTCCATGTAGGTTTGAGAAAATCCACCACCACTGGGAAGTGTTCCATCAAAACCTACAATATTAGTCTATTCAACATCCAAAATCGCATTATAAATTACCATTCATAAAACAATGCTATTAAGATGCAATAAATTTATAATTGTTTATTAGTTAAATACCCCAACGATAGGTGTACTGTAGAAATAAGATGGTGGGGGGCCGGTGTATCCAGTCTCAACACTGTGACCCTGCAATTTTATTAAAATCATAAAACATTTTTAGTTAATCTTGCATTTCAAAATCAAAATTTAATAAATTAAATTAAATCAACATGCACTAACTTTTACCTAACTATCAATGCCATATGCCTCATGAAAAATGCTAGCTGCCCTCTCCATCTCCATAGCTGCAGAGGGATCCTGCGTACTAGTCTCCTGAGTGTCGATGGGGTCATATGAACAAGTAGCCCCACAAGATTGACACACATGTGTTTGAAGGCCACCACTCGAAGACTCCCCTGGATGGCGTTGTAGAATAGGGATAGTATGATGGATGACACTCAGGGTCAAAGTGCTGATCGCCTGGAATGTCTCTACGTCAGCACTTTCCTTCGCGACAAAAGGAATAACAACGTGCTCATGAGGTGGCCTAGCGAGAGCTCGTCTACCTTGCCACGTAGGATCCGGATGTGTACTGGGTCTATCCTAAATTGACCCCCCACCTCTCCCTTGGAAATCCCTCATATCAAAATAAATTAGGATTTTGTTCAATATGAACTCATTGTATAGTTTCCTAAGGAAATATTGTGGGACCTCGTAATTGTTGCACGGTGGGTAATCGAAGACCATGTACCACCTATCATAAAACTGGTCCCTAATCTGTTGGTGGTGGAACCAATGGATAGGAAACCTCTTCGCATTGAGGGTAAGATTTTGATTTGTGCGTGGGTTGGTAAATAATGAGCACAAATCACCTTTTGTAATTTTTATATCCTTTACATCTTTGTATGATATTTTATTTGCATAATAATCCCTAGCCGTCTGCCTCCAATCTTTCCATCCAGTTATTTGTTCGCTAATTGAATCTACATTTTTTAACATATCTTTCAATGAATTTGTTAGGGTCATTCTTTTTGCAGTTGAACCATTTGGATCACTCAACCTACTGATCAAATCCTCAATTTGTTTTTTGTTGTTTTCAATTTCACTCATTAAATTTTGTTGAGTGCCAGGAGGGGGTTGAGTGATTGGTGGAGGAGGTTGTTGTTGTGGTTGATTTTGATCTTGAGGATTTGGTTGGTCTTCCTGTTGAGGATCTTGAGGGTTTGTAGGTTGATTTGCATCTCCTAAAAATTCAAACAACTATATATCAAATTCAACCTAAAACTAACTAATTCAAAACAAAAACCATAAAATCCTTACCTCTCACACCTCCTCCTTGTCGTAGCGCCATCGTTGTGAAGAAACAAAAATTGTTGGTGAAGAAATTTGTTGAATTGATCCTCCTAGAACGCGAGCGTGAAAATATGGGGGTTTTGGCCGTGGCTACAAGAAAAAAATAGTCGAAATAACAATGATAGGTTTTCACTTTTTTTTTGCTTTTAATAAGCAATAACGTGAGCGAGTTATAACGCACTCACATTATGGCTTTTCGAAAGTTTTTTTGAAAGGTGTCCATGAAATTGCTACCCATTTCCATGCACCCGCCCATAGATACACAAATATTTGGATCTTGTTGTTGATGGGAGGCTTCCACTTAATCATGAAATTTTGTACCATCTGTAGGTATGCAAAAATTTCTCTACTTACATTCATTTAAGAGGCTAGATCGCTTATCTTTTGTCATATGGTTGGATTAATGTGGCATACAATGTCAATATGGGCTATAGTTTTTTTAATATGTTCAAGTTATGCATAGTTTACAATGAATAGAGGGTGGAAAGGGGCGTGAAAGTTAAAACAACCATCATTAACAATCATTCCTTATACTATGTTATATTTATTCATTATTTCTAAAATTCTTAAACATACAGACTAGGAAGAGAACTCTATTCAATACATGAGTATGCACTACATATATTGTTGTATCCAAGCCTTATGATCTTGGATATATCTAGGAAGGCCCAAGAGAGGAGTTGCATTCATATAAGTAGTTGATTGGATGTTTGAGAAGTTTTAGAAGAATAACAGTAAATTTTTGTTCGGTGCTTGTGTTTTTCCCCAGGTTTACGATTTAGTGCTCAATATGATCATAAATGCCATTTTTCCATGTTGAGTTTTATCCCAAATGCTTTGTTAGCTATTCTAACTTCTTGTATACTTTGGTTATTCATCGAATTTAATATAATTTCTCCATCTCTCTGTGTCTTTTGGTTCAATAAATACTTGCCTCTTTCTTATCTGTGTTTTCTCTTGTTGGCCTGAGTGAGATGTAGAATGCTTGAATTGAAAATTTTATGTCATAGACACCCACGTATATGCTTCATGCCATATTGACAATGTGGGGAAACGTCTGCTTGAGTATTTGTTATTTTGTATACATGTCGAGGTGAAACTGAAGGTTTAGAAGGTTCAGGGAGCTGGGTTATGACAGTCTCTTTTTTGTTCTTTGCCTTTGTTCATATGTTTTGTACTAATTTTTAGGAGCTTAAAGAAGAGGGGAAGTGCCCACCTGACCTCCCAAACCTTAAGAGGATAATAAAAGAGGGTAATGTTTTAATTTTGATTGTTGCTGCATTTTTTTTAAGATTACAAGGCATCACTTGTTTCATCTATTTGGACTATGTTTGATAGTGTTCATTAATGATACATATCGATCCTTTCTCTATCAGTTGTTAGAATTCTGTTTAATTTCAAAGCTTTAAGGCAAAAAGGGTCTAGTCAGAGGGACTATACTGAGTGGCTTGTTGTAGATTTGTCTGTATATTATGGCTACGATGACTATTTGATCCATACCTTCCTTGAGGTTGAAGCCTGCATTTTTAGAATTTTGTTGTTATTATCTATTCCAGTGCTTTGTTTGATTGCCATTTTAGCACTTTGTTTGTAGCTTAGTGAATTTCAGAATAAAGTTAAATGAGGTGATATTGTGCTGAATGGCTATAAATTGTGGTCTCCAAACTTCAAATGTTCCCTGTTGCTGAAGCAGTAAAACTTATTGAAGCAAACAAAGTTCCTCTGCCTACATGCCTCTGGACCAACACTTTAAAGCTCAGCAGCTGGAATAGCCAATTTATAGTTGAATCAAATACTTATTGCTCACCCGAGTAATCGAGCATCTATTTTTGGATGTTATTTTCCTACACTGATTTTCCTAAAACAAACACAGGAAGCATGTGTGAAAAATATACCAATTTTCCTAAAAAAAATACAGGGACTATTCACAAAAGATATCTTGATGTGCATAAAACAAACGTAGGAAGTACCCATGAGAGATGCGTTGATAAACAAAAAAAACACACCATGACCATGAGCACCTATAGGTACTACTACAGCAAAGTGGAACACAAAATCTTACTTCATACCAACCTCACTGCTCTATGAGTAAACTTACCAATAAACTTCAAGGAAGGATATCCAACTTTCTCCTCGCATTTTACAACTTACTATTTTCTAGAGTTCCCTCAAAGATTGAAGCAAATCCAAATTTCTTCTCACACTTTAAATCTTTTAGCATTCTCAAGTTTCTTCAAAGATTGAAGTAAAGATTGTTCACTGTCACCCGTATTCATCAAATCACTATGCATTGTTGATCTTTCATCTCATAGTCCATTTTATTGATATTTTCATACATTGTTTTAACTGTGAAGACCATCCTTTATTGATTATTGATTGTCTTTTAAACAATTTTCTACTTCTCATGATTTGGCATCTTCTTGAAGACTCTAAAATCTTTCCATCATTGCTCACTTGGTGAGGGGGGCTGCCACTGTACTTGTTTGAAATGCTTGTGGATTGTCATCCTTTGAATCTACCCTTTACATGACTATCTTTTACCGCCCTTAGTTGATAGTCCTTCTAGGTGACTGCCCTTTATATGTATGGTGATTGTCTTCTTTGAGAAATCGATTTGAGTGTCATTTGAATATTGACATTTTCTCTTTCATGCCTACTAGGTCTGTGCTCTGCTCCTCTTTTGTGCCCATTGACCTCATACATTTACTATGGCAATCCTTTAGTGCTCTTGAGGTTTTTCATCATGATTCATAGTCGAAACCTTTATAACACAGTCATAAAGAGACCTATTGGGCACAAAACATAGTCATAACTTATAGTCATTAATCACTGTCCAAAGTCAGTATAACTGTCCTTTCAAATTCACAAGGTCACTGCCATTTAAATTTTCTAAAATGACTATCTCTTGAAGACATTGATGACTATCCTAGGTTTTATTCATGGCGTTTGATATTTTTTGCACCCTCATTACTATTATTTCCCTTGTGAAAATCATCTTTTGTTAGTTGATTCTCATTATTTTTCCTTGAGATTTGACCCCTTTGTGATTTCTCATCAAAACTCTATATCTTTAGTATTCCTCCATAGCACTTCCCCTCTGTTACATCATACATTGTGTATTGCTTCTTCCTCATGAATATCAAAGCACATGACTTTCCACAAAAAATTTCATGCTCTATGATTTATTTTCTTGCATTTGTTCTCTCAACGCTGTTCCTTTTGTATGTCATTGCATAAGGCTGACTTTAAAAGTCACCTTCTTACAAACCCTAGGGTTTAATGCATAAGGTATTTGTTAATGCTCTTTGCACACAATTCATTGTGGGAGCTAACTCTATCCATTGAATAATATCTTCACCCTTTTCAATGTAAGGTGTCTGCCTTAAACCATTGCCCCTTTCCTTCTTCATGGTCACTGTCTTAATCACATTGGATGTGACTTGAATCCTCTGCCCTCTTGAGACTTGTAGATTGCCCATTCAATCTTTATCATGCCAAAGATATCACTAGTCATTTGATCATATTTATACCCTACACTTGCATACCTTTTCTTTCACAGTCCATTTTATCGTCATGCCTCTTTATGCTTGGACTATACCAATCCACCATTGTTTTGACACCATCAAAGTAGATTAGCATGTTTGAGGTATTCGATTTCCTTGAGTTCAAAAGAATATTTGAAGGGCTTGAAATTCACATACTTATAATAGTTGGGAAACCTTATCCACAAGATACACATGTTCTTACCAAGTTTTACATGGTTTGGGATAAGAACCTGCCTAAACCTACTAAACCTGTTAGTTGCGATTTAGGCCATTTTCCACCCAACAAACAAGAACACTGCATGCTCTATCAGTAGCAAAGATGTAGCCTGGAGAAGAACATTATCTAAGAAGACAAGCATAAGTTTCCAAAGGAAAGGCATAAACATGTACTTGTCTCATATTATAATATTCTTGTGTCCATGACCATCTAGTAATACCATAGGAAAGAATATAGCTATATGCAATCCATTTGATAGATTATCAATAACATGTTAAAGGAAACTTTTATTATTTATAGTGACTTGGTTTAATTCTCAATAATGAGGACATGTGTACAAAGAAGTACCTTTTTGTGCACCATAACTAGAGGAAATGAGTAACCACTATGACATAGTCGAATGATCCCAATATCAAGGATATCACACTTGAATGATCCCAACATCGGGGATCCCACAAACTATGTGCTTGATCACACTTTTATGCTTATAGATAGAGCAATAGGGCCAAAATTTTGGATGGTCTTAAAATACATCAAGAAACAACTATAGATCTAGAGGAGTGGATCTTTGTTAAGTGTGCTTCTAAGGAGAATAATGTTCAACAACTCATGAGGCTCTTTTTTTAACATCTTCTTCATTGTATGGGAGCTGATTACTTGAATTGGTGATCTTAAAGACCTTTGACATCATATCCCAATTCCTTTGGTTGAAAAGGCATGATAAGTGAAGTTTCTTTTCAAGTTTCCTAGTGAATTGAACCTTTAAACCCCTAAGATACATCAGTTTTTTTGTAGGAACAACATATTGATTGCAGACACATTTTTTCCCATCACAATCTTTACCATATAGCATTTTCCAACACATTTGATGGTTGCACACATTAACAATTGAAAATTGTCATTGGAGACATAAAATAGCCAAGACATTAAGCCAACTCATGATTGATAGTCATAGAGTTATGAGTTCTCCTACATATGATCACCATGTTCTTTTTGACATACCTAGCTAACTTTAAATTGGCCTCCTCACTCAAGGCTTGACAATGGTTGGGTTGCCCATGTCTTGTTGGGGTATGGCCTTATCTAATGGAAGAGGGAATTTATGGTGATATCTTTCTTTATGTTCTCCTTGATCATATTCATTTTAGTAAAGTTTCTTTCCTATGCATTTATTACCCTTGCTTCACTTGTCAAAGTTGTAGCAAAGCCTTATTACGTTTGTCTCCTTTAGTTATTACCGAGTTACTTTGCTATTAGTACTTCTAACCAAGGCTCATCTCATTTAGGGATGTGAAAAAGCTAACCACATAAATGTTTTATCTTCTCAAACTTCATACATCAAATGCAATTGCTAACTTTTCACTACAGTGGCTAATAAATATTAAAAAAAAAAAAAAAACTCCAATGTTTCGTTGAAATTTCGACGAACCAAACCGACGAAACAAAATAAAATTTTGACGAGGTTGCTATACCTCCAAAAAAAAATTTGTCGCAAAGTCAACTCCTCTTTGTTGGAAAATTGATGAAAGTTTGTTGTTTTTTCGATGCTTTCTAATGGCACGCTGCAACGTTTATGTGTTTTTTGCCGTTGATAGATGGATGAAGTTTCATCGATTTTGTGATGAAAACCACCAACATTTTCCATGTAGTTGACCAACGATGTTGGGTTGTGGTTTCGATGAATAAAAGTTGGTTGGTAAACCGACAAAATGCCAGTGATGAAATTGAAAACAGTGTTTCATCGAAAATTCGATAGTAGTTTCTCGAAATTTTGACGAATATTCGTCGGAATTTCTATTCAAATACAATAGTGTCTCCTAGGGAAAACCACAATGTGACTCTATCAGATTAAGAAAAGAGAAAAACAAATGACGTATTTGAGGGTGAAAACCTCTCTGAGGCGCTCAAAGATGGAGGATTCAATCTCCCCATTACAAAATATCAAGAAAAAATAGCACTCTTGGTTAAGGTTCTGAACCTATCAACGTGGGCACAACAAAGACACCAAAAATAACATATCATGCAACTTCCTTAGATCCTGAAAAAAAGGTAAACTTCTTGATATTCATCAATGAACACAAAATCAACTTTGCCTGGACATATGCAGACATGTTGGGGCTAGATCCAACTTTAGTAGTACACCACCTAGTAGTGTTCCTTGAAGCTAAACCCATTAAGAAAAGCTATGCATGAAACACCCACAAATAACACTCTTAGTAAATCAAAATATTTATTGCAACAAATGTGCAATAAAAATGATCATATTCTTTGATTATTTTGATTGAAAATATAATGCATACATTCTAGAGATATTACAATATGACATTGTTCATAATTTGCAAACTGATTTGCTTGCCATTAACATAAATGGATTACACCATTGGAATTGTGAAATTTAAAGAACTCCTAACTCTAGAGACAAATCCCTATACAAAAATTACAAGATCCTCAACCTGAAAAAAATATAGCTGGAACCCCCTCAAAATGAGAACAACTTCTCATTTTAGAGAAAAGAGAAGAGAAGAGAAAAACCTTAAAATTAATCCATAGTGGACACGTGGCATACTTAGCTTCCATGATCTAAAAATTGATTGACATTTTAGAATATGCTCCTCATTCTTCATTTTCCCTCTTGATTCTAACTTCATTTGCGATTCCCGTGCAAATTTTTACATGCTTGTAAAATATGTTTTACTACTGCAATTTCACCTTGCAAGTGAAAAGATTCACTTCTAGGTAAAAACCCACAACCCATTTGTCATTTTTCTCTCTAAGTGAATATATTTCATCCATATGCAATCAATCTCACCACTGGAATTTGAAACACGATTTAAATCACACATTTTAACTATCTGGAGCCTTCAATTGAATCTGCATTTAATTTGACATTTTGTCAAACATTTAGTCTATAAGCCACCTTCCTGTGCATTTTGTCTGCCATGGTATCATTTTCACAATGCACTTGGACCATCTTGTAGCTCACTAGAATTATTTCAAACTTACTGGAACTCATAAATCATTCAAACATTAATAATACCCTCCTCATACAATGTGCAGCAGACAAAAAAACCTCTTCATTTCTATCATTCCATTAGAGATATGTGCAAGCTGTGATTATTGTTTTCTGGGCGTTTTAATTTGGATAGTAATCAAAAAATGGTCAAAACAACACAAAAAATAATCCTCAAACCTTTGAGATGTTTTTTGGTTTGTTTTCATGACAGGAAAGCATTTTAAAATGCTTCAAATGACATCCAAAATATAGCAGAGGTGTGAGAAAAGTTGCAGGTCGTTTTTATTTTATCTAGTAACCAAAAAATGGTCAAAACAACACAAAAAATAATCCTCAAACCTTTGAGACGTTTTTTGGTTTGTTTGCATGACAGGAAAGCATTTTAAAATGCTTCAAATGACATCCAAAATATGGCAGAGGTGTGAGAAAAGTTGCAGGTCGTTTTTATTTCATCTAAGACGTTTTTGAGCTTGAAGGCAGCCAAAAAATGCATTAAATATTGCTAAAATAACTGCCCAAACATGAGAAATACTTCAAGCACCCACTTGAAAGGCAAAAAACACTATTTGCAACCCAAAAATAATACTAAAAATCAGCCTAAAGCCCAAAAACGTGACCACATTATTTCCAGCTCCATGAAGCAATCAAAACATTGAAAAAGGCTTTAATAAAACATTTGCAAGCTTTAAATAAAGTATTCTTAAATATTTTAATCTCCTTTACTTCACTTCTCCTTCTCCTCTCCCCGCTTCCAACAAGCACTTGTCGTCGTCAGCAAACACTCCAGCAGGTTGGTGGGTAAGCATTGAAAAAACAACACAATACATTTTCTGCCTTTCAAAATCTAAATAGAAATTATTTGAACTATTTTAACTCCTTTCCATGTTGGTTTCCCATCTCCCCGCTCCACCTCCAATTCCTTTGTCGTGAGCGCTTCCCTATTGCGGGGTGGGGAAAGCCAATTTAAGGAAGTTTAGCTTTACAAAGTTTGGCTTTATAAGGTTTGTTTTATATTTAAATTGCCCTAATTCCTTTATGTCACGCTCACTTTTTTTTTTTCATAACATTTAAAATATTCAAAGTATTTTAAATGTTATCATTTGAAACATTATAGAGTATGCAAATTTTAATTTCGCTTGCCATTCAATCAGGAAGAAATTCACTGCACGTAAATCAGGATAAACAACTATTTAAAATATGGGTTTTAAATCAGATTTTGCCCAACAATTGAAATTTTGGTACCTCCTTTGTAAATTGCCCTGTGGGACATGTTTACCGCAACCGAAAAGTATTAAAATAATGTATCATAAACAATTATTTAAAACATGGGTTTTAAATCAGATTTTGCCCAGCAATTGAAATTTTGGTACCTCCTTTGTAAATTGACCTATGAGAAATGTTCGCTGCAAGCGAAAAGTATTAAAATAATGTGTCATATGACCCTATTTGATGAAATAAAAAATGAAGATGTTTTAGACAAAAATAAGAATTGAGTTGCCTTTAGAATTATGAAATTTGAAACTTTCTGGAACACCAATTTTGGCCCGATCACAATCATAAAACAATTAAATAACCCATCAAAACTCATTTAGGGGGCCCAAAATTGAGCAAGCGCATTACTATAGGCACCAAAAAACATTCTACCAAGTGGATTTGCAAGATGGGCTCTGAGTTGCAAAATTTTAATCCGCGAAGTTGGGCTCCGGGGTAGATTGAGCAGTATGCCGACCTAGCCTTTGTCAATGCATTGAAAGGATATGCACTTCAAATTTGCAAAATTTGAAGGTACCATCAATGACTCATGTTTGGAGACGCATGCCTCTTACAGGCATGACGAGATTCCAGATCTCTAGGGAGTAGACCAAATGCCAAATCCATTGGGCGGCTCTGCAACTTCTCCTTTATTCAATTTTAAACCTCATTAGATGACCCTAGGCCATCAAATGAAGAACCAATGTTTGCCTCTATCAAACACGTTGTTCTCTATTATCTACACTAGGCCAAGTCTGAAAAAATTGCCATTGTATATCTGAAAACAAATATCACCACTGACATGCTTAACCACATCACTATCCTTTTCAATGCCTCCATTAACTCTGCCAATATGATATTGGAAGTCAAGCACTAACTGAAATCCATCAACATCTGAAAATCTAATATATCACACTCATCAAATAGAGAAAACTTACAATTGGTGTGATATCCTTCACTAACAAGATCTTTGTCATACAAAATCACTTTCTTGTCAAATTGGATCGGAAAGTGGAAATATTCATACTGTGCTTGAAACTTTTCTAAATGCCATGATTTGAGTGATTACAATGAAATTATGGATGTTGATAAGTCTTGTTTCCTGAACCTTGAGGCATATAGTAATGTGACTGAGTTGTGTTATTAGGATGGTGATAAACTTTCTTGTGATACAATTCAATTGAAGGAGTTACAAATGTGTGAACATTCTTTGTTTACTACACAAGAGGATTGCATACTATGTGTATCTCTAAATTCTCTCCACCATTAGAGCACTAGACTTCAAGCAACAAAAAAGCTTCATCCAAGATCTAGGTATTTCTAAATTCTCTCCACCAACAAAGCACCAGACTTCAAGAATACACCAAAAATGTTGCAACAATCTCCTTCTTCAAGTATGCAGGTCCTTGGATCATCCGAGGAAAAACTTCAGATCAACAAACTTACCAACTCTTTCAAAATGGACAATAATGGAGCCTTTTGTATTCTCCTTTTAGCTTCTCATCAGGGTGCTTCATCATATGAGCTCAAGTCTGCTTCATCTCTTCTTAGAAAATTATTCATGCTTAATTTTTTTTCAATTTCTTCAAATAATTCACACTAGTGCAGAGATCTCAGAGTCACTACCCACACTTGGTGAGAATTATGAAAATATTTATAGAATTTGAACAGATCTTGACAGAATTTGCAACCTCAAAGGAATTAAAGCGGATGCTAAGAAAAGTATATGTGAATTGACTCACTGACAATAAAAGCAAGACTTATAGATGAACTCATATTTACAATATGTTTGACTCTAAGAATTCTGATTTGGAACTAGAGATTTTGCATAATTTTTCCCCAGTAGAGTCGCCAACTTATTGGTGTTTTTTTCAGATGAACCTTGAAAATCCTTTAAAGGATAGCCAATCCTTATGCTTAAGAACTTCAAGATTAGTGGCCAACGAACGAGAGATGGATTCTATACTTTTCTCCCTTGCACTTCACGCTCTATTAAACCTCTAAGGGTAGTCCCACACAATGTACCTATGAATTTTATGCAGCCAAATCACCATGTACATTGCACATAAAAGATAAATTCTCATATAATAGCTCAATAAATGGAATATTTCAAGAAGTTGTCTACTCCTTTACAACACTCAACATTTAGAGTATGAAAATATGATGAAACTCAACTCTAGAAATACATTCAAACTGAAAATAAAGATTTAAATTGATTCTTGTATGGTGATTCCTTCTAGGGTTTGCACAAAAAAAAAAACTAGACCAGTGCCTTGTCCATAACAAAGTCAAAATGAAATACCCATCTAGATAATAGCCCAAACACAAAATTAGTGACCATTAAATCATTATTGCGTTACAATAATGAGGTCTCTTTAGGACACATCTGCAACATTCTCATAGATCTTGAATGTAACACAATATATTCAAAATTTGATTGAAAGCTATTTAAATTGTTATTTGAACAAAACCCATCAATCCAAACATTTATTGCAGCAAATTTGCAACAAAAACCATCATAATCTTTGATTATTTTGATTGAAAACATAATGCACACATTCTGGAGACATTACAGTATAACATTGTTCATAATTTGCAAATTGATTTGCTTGCCATTAATAGAAATGGATTACACCATTGGAATTCTGAAATTTAAAGAGCTCCTAATTCTAGATACAATTTTTTGCACAAAAATTACGAGATCCTCAACCTAGAAAAAATATTGGACCCCCCTCAAAATGAGAACAACTTCTCATTTTAGAGGAAAGAGAAGAGAAGAGAAAAACCCTAAAATCAATCCATAGTAGACACATGGCATACTTAGCTCCCTTGATCTGCAAAATGATTGACATTTTAGAATATCCTCCTCATTCTTTATTTTCCCTCTTTATTCTACCTTCATTTGCAATTCTCGTGCAAATTTTTACCTGCTTGTAAAACATATTTTTCTACTACAATTTCACGTTGCAAATGAAAAGATCCACTTTTGGGTCAAAACCCACTTACCCATTTGGCATTTTTCTCTGTAAGTGAATATATTTCATCCATATGCAATCAATTTTACCACAGGAATTTGAAACAAGATTTAAATCACACATTTTAACTATATGGGGCCTTCTATTGAATCTGCATTTAGTTTGACATTTTGTCAAAAAATTGGTTTGTAACCCACCTTCCTGTGCATTTTGTTTGTAATGGTATCATTTTCACAATGCACTTGGGCCATTTTGTAGCTCACTAGACTTATTTCAAGCTTATTGAAACTCAGAAATCATTCAAACATTGATAATACCCTCCTCATACAATGTGCAAAAGAGACAAAACCTCTTCATGTTTACCATTCCATTAGAAATATGTGCAACTTGTGATTATTGTTCGTTGGGTGTTTTAGCTTGGATAGTAACCAAAAAAGATCAAAACAACACCAAAATTAATCCTCAATCCTTTGAGACATTTTTTGGTTCGTTTGCATGACAAGAAAGCATTTAAAAATGCTTCAAATGACATCCAAATATAGCAAGGGCATGAGAAAATTTGTAGGTCATTTTTATTTCTTCTAGGGAATTTTTGAGCTTGGAGGCAGCCAAAAAATGCATTAAACATTGCTAAAATAGTTGACCAAGCATGGGAAATAATTCAGGCACCCATTTGGAAGGCAAAAAACACCGTTTATAGCCCAAAAATCACTAAAAATCAACTTAAAGCCCAAAAATGTGACGGTATTATTTCCAGCTCCATGAAGCAATGAAAACATTGAAAAAGGCTTTAATAAAACATTTGCAAGGCTTAAATTAAGTATTCTTAAATACTTTAATCTCCTTTATAGTTTGCACTTCTCCTTCTCCTCTCCTCGCTTCCCCGCAATTACTTGCTGTTGTCCGCAAACACTCCAGTGACAGGTAGGCAAGCATTGAAAAAGAAACACAATACATTTTCTTCCTTTCAAAGTCTAAATAAAAATTATTTGAAACTATTTTAACTCCTTTCCATGCTGGCTGCCCATCTCCCCGCTCCCCCGCCAATTCCTCTACATGAGCACTTCCCTAATGCGGGCTGGTGGAGAAAGCCAATTTAATAAAGTTTGGCTTTACAAAGTTTTCTTTATATTTAAATTTTCCTAATTACCTTATGCCACGTTCACTTTTTATTATCATTTGAAACATTAGAGAGTGTAAGTTTTAATTTTGTGTGTCGCCCAACTAGAGGAAATTCAGTGCATACAAACTAGGACACTTGGAGCTGTGATTTTTTGCGAGCGATCATAAATAATTATTTAAAACATGGGTTTTTATTCAGATTTTCCCCAACAATTGAAATCTTGGTACCTCATTTGTAAACTGACATGTGGGACATGTTCGTCGCAATCAAAAAACATTAAAATATATCATAATATGACCTCCATTTTTGATGAAATTAGAACTAAAGATGTTTTAGACAAAAAAAAGAAATGGGTTGCCTGTAGAATTGTAAAATTTGAAACTTTCTGGAACACCAATTTTTGCCCGATCGTAGTCAAAAAACAATTAAATATCCCATCAGAACTCATCCAGGGGGGTTGAAATTGAGCAACCGCATTACCATATGTACCAAAAAATATTCTACCAAGTGGATTTTCAAGATGAGCTTTGAGTTGCAAAATTTTAATTGGCGAAGTTGGGCTCCGGGGTAGATTGAGCAGTATGCCGACTTAGCCTCTGTCAACACATTGAAAGGACATGCACTTCAAATTTGCAAAATTTGAAGGTGCCATCAGTGGCTCATGTTCGAGGATGCATGCCTCTTGCAAACATGGCGAGATTCCAAATCTCTATGGAGTAGACCAAGTTCCATATCCATTGGGCGACTCTGCAACTTCTCCTTTATTCGATTTTTAACCTCATTTGATGGCCCTAGGCCATCAAATGAAAAGAAGAACTGATGTTTGCCTCTATCAAACACATTTTTATTTGTTGTATGCACTAGGAAAAGTATGAAAACACTGCCACTCTATATCTGAAAACAAATATCACCACTGACATGCTTAACCACATCACTATGCTTTCCAATGCCTCAATTAACTCTATCAATCTGATATTGGAAGTCAAGCACTAAACGAATTCCATCAACATCTCACAAGAATATATCACACTTAAAATAGAGAAAACTTACAATTGGTGTGATATCCTTCACTAACAAGATCATTGTCATACACAATCACTTTCTTGTCAATTAGATCGAAAAGTGGAAAAATTCATACTGTGCTTGAAAAGAGTCAGTATGAGATTTCTCCTCATCATTCATCTGCACATCAAATCTAAAACCCTCATAATGATAAGGCTCAGTAAATATATCATTCCTTACACATAGTATGCAATCCTCTTGTGTAGTAAACAAATAATGTTTATGCATTTGAAACTCCTTCAATTGAATTGCATCATAGGAAAGTTTATCACCATCCCAATAACACAACTCAGTCACATTGCTATATGCCTCAAGGTTTAGGAAACAAGACTTATCAACATCCATAATTCCATTGTCATCACTCAAATCATGGCATTCAAAAAAGATATCAACATCCCAAATAATGTTTTTCATTTCAGGTTCACAAACAAGATTATCAACACTCATCATGTTATCACACAAGAAAGCTTCAAGTGCAGGCTCATATGCCTTAGAAGTTTTATTTGCAATAAATCCCTCATAGCGAGTATTCAAAACACATTCACTATTGCAAGAACTATCACACCCAACCTTACCTTTTGTTGCATCAACATGAAAATCTGAAGTATACTAATCATGAGAAAGACTATAAATTGCAAATCTAGAACAAAGATCCTCATATGCATCCATGTGCTGAACACAATCACATTCTTCAGGTGCAAATTCATCATAAAGAGCTTCATTAGTTGTACCAATATGTCTCTACATTTTCACTTTCATGTACAACTACATCTATGCTATCATTATGAAAACATTTAGTAATAACTTCAAAATCAGAAAAATGAATGGAAGAAGGTGAAGAGTCAAACATGAAAGGCTTTCCATGTTCACCACTTACATCACCAACACATACATTCTCTGTGAAATCAGCTACCTGAATTGATTCATTCAATAAATCTCTTTTATCCATACCCTTTTCTTTGTCCACACTGCTGCAATAATTAGTAGGGTCATATTCCCTACCATCGAACTAAAAAACATCATTTATTTCTTCATTGTAGCTTCTCATGTATGATTGCTTAAACTGATAGTCATTGCACACTCTGTCATTTTCATCTGATATGCTGTCAATCTCAAGAGTATTCCCTGGATCAACAAACTTCTTTGCCTCATCACCATGAAGACTTTCATCAATGCTACACTCAATACTTGTAGAATTGGCATGACCAAATTACCATAACACTGTTGATCACATATCTCTTCTTCAAAAAGAATGTTTAATTCATATCCTTCATCATACTCATATCCCATAGAACTTGGAGTTTGATTGTCCTTCACAATATCATGTTCATTTCTTGAAGAGAGAATTTTCAACTCATCTTGGTTTTTAGAATCTATATTTTCCATACAAACTCCTGAAAATCTTATAATATCAACACAATTTGAACTGGGATGAGCATTGAAAGAATTGTCAACATTATCATAGATTTTCATAACATCACCAGACATTTGTGAGCCTTCAAAAATGTTGTCATCATCATTATTGAAATACTTCCCACTTGAGGAGATCAATTCTACCTCTTCTTCTTGAAAAGACACAGTCAATAGGGTTGCAAACATAATTATAGTCTTCTTAATCACTTGGATAAGAATATCTTTCATTTGTTTGTAGAATTCCATCTACAATACAGTTGTTGTCACCATGAAGACAAAAAATTTCAGAATCAACATAATCTTCAACTATATCTTCAAATGAGATTAATGCACCCGACCCAAGGGATTCATCATAACACCCTCCCTCCTTGTCAATAAATGAGAAAATTCTTTGAGTCTCATCTATATCACTGAAACCTTCATATGATATAGAGAAATGACTCTCTTCCATATTTTCAAGGAAAATAGGGGTGAATTCACATGTTTTATTCATCTCATCATGTCTTATACCCTGCTATTATGGCTGCAATCTCCATCTGCATATATCATCTCCATGGGCTGATAAAAAAAAGAATCTTCCCCTCTGTCAAATATAACAAAATTTTCAACTATACTATTTTCACTTCTTTGGTCACAAAGGGAAAAAGCACCATCACTCATTATGGAAATAAAATCATTTCCACATCTCATTTTGCTGTCTTCAAAAATTGAAAGCCATGGATATATACATTGAACACTTGGAGGCTTAAAATTATGTGATATAGTACTCAAACCTAGCTCAACATTCTCACAGAATAAATCAATGCAAAATGATTCATTAGGTCTTTTTTATTTTGGCATATCATGCAGAATTTTCATAAATTTATCATGAAAATCATAAGGGGATTCACCCTCAAATATTTTTATATCACATAATGCATCAATAGGTGATATTGATTCAACTTTGTTTTCAAATTTCTTTCAAATTCTTCCTAGATATGCAGATTTTTAATCTCAAACAAGCACACATTTTCATTTGATATTTCTTCAAATTGATCGATGAAAAGTATTTCAAGCCCATACCATGAACATATGGAATATAGTGGTAGGATAGAAAACCAATGTTCAATAGCATTTTAAAAGTTCTTATAAAAAACTTCATGATAACATCTTCCTCTACTATGTGACAGTCTTCCATCAAATCAATGAAATCCTATAGATGTTTTGATGCTAATTCTTCAAACTCCCCTCTAAACTTAGGAAAGTATTCATTTATTTTTCTTGGGACTGAGTGTGGGTAACCTTGGATGTTACTAAAATCCAGAGGGTTATATTTTCACTAGAGAACATCTTTCTTTGAGGACATGACTGTGTTTTAGGCATAACATCAAAACTTGTAGAGGGAGAACCAAAATAGTGATACATACTTGCAAATGAGTTGATCCCTTCTACAACTATCTACTTCTTGATATTTCTTTCAAAATATCTTGTTTTCTCATTTCCCTTTCTACTAGTACCTCAGAGTACTAGATAAGGGACTATATTAACTAGAACCTTTGTTGAAAACCTTCGTACAAAAATGTTGCAATAGAAAAATACTTGAGAATTGTTGCAACCAACTCTTCTGATGATGTGAAATATTATGTAGAGTTTCCACCTCTTTGAAAGAGGAAAAGATATACAAGCAACATAAATTTTCTTCCAAGATCTAAGTATTTATGAATTCTCTCCACCAGTAGAGCACCAAACTTCAAGAATACACAAAAAATGTTGCAACAATATCCTTCTTTAAGTATGTAGGTACTTGGATCATCTGAGCCAAAACTTTAGATCAACAAACTTACCGACTCTTTCCAAATGGACAATACTGGAGCCTTTTTTATTCTCGTTTTAGCTTCTCATCTGGGTGCTTCATCATATGAGCTCAGGTCTGCTTCATCTTTTCTCAACAAATTCTTCATCCTTAATTTTTTTCTTAATTTCTTCAAATAATGCACATTGGTGTAGAGATCTTAGAGTCGCCACTCGTACTTGGTGGGAATTATGAAAATATTTATGGAATTTGAACAGATCTTGATAGAATTTGCAACCTCAGAGGAATTATGGTGGATCCTAAGAAACGTATATGAGAATTGACTTGCTGATAGTAAAAGGTAGACTTATGGATGAACTCATATTTGTAAAATGTTTGAATCTAACAATTTTGATCTAGAACTAGAGATTTTGCGTAAATTGTCCCTAGTAGAGTCGCCAATCTGTTGGTGTTTTTTTTCAGTTGAACCTTGAAAATTTTCTAAAGGATAGCCACTTCTTATACTTAAGAACTTCAAGATTAGTGGCCAATGATCGAGAGATGGATTCCACACTTTTCTCCCCTACACTTCAGGCTCTGTTAAACCTATGAGGGTAATCCCACACAATGCACCTATGAATTTATGCAGCCAAATAACCATGTACATTGCACATAACAAATAAATTATCATATTATAGCTCAATAAATGAAATATTTCAAGAAGCTGGCTACTCCTTTACAACACTCAACATTTAGAGCATGAGAATACGATGAAACTTAACTCCAGACATACATTCAAATTGAAAATAAAGATTTATATTGATTTTTGTATGGTGATTCCTTCTAGGGTTTTCACAAAAGAAAACACTAGACCATTGCCTTGTCCACAACAAAGTCAAAATGAAATATCTATCTAGATAATAGCCCAAACACAAAACCAATGACCATTAAATCATTATTGCCTTACAATAATGAGATCTTTTTAGGACACATTTGCAACATTATCATATATCTTGAATGTAACACAATATATTCAATATTTGACTTAAAGAACATTTAATTTGTTATTTGAACAAAATCCATCAATCCAAACATTTATTGAAGAAAATGTGCAACAAAAACCATCATAATCTTTGATTATTTTGATTGAAAATATAATGCATATATTCGGGAGACATTACACTATGACATTGTTCATAATTTTCAAATTGATTTGCTTGCTATTAACAAAAATGTATTACACTATTGGAATTCTAAAATTTAAAGAACTCCTAACTCTAGAGACAAATACTTGTACAAAAATTATAAGATCCTCAACCTAGAAAAAATATTTTAACCCCCTCAAAATGAGAACAACTTCTCATTTTAGAGAAAAGAGAAGAGAAGAGAAAAACCCTAAAATTAATCCATAGTGGACACATGGCATACATAGCTCCTTTGATCTATAAACTAATTGACATTTTAGAATATGCTCCTCATTCTTCATTTTCCTTTTTTATTCCGCCTTCATTTGCAATTATTGTGCAAATGTTTACCTTCTTGTAAAACATGTTTTACTGCAACTATTTCACCTTGCAAGTGAAAAGATTCACTTCTGTGTAAAAACCCACATACCCATTTGTTATTTTTCTCTGTAAGTGAAGATATTTCATCCATATGCAATCAATTTCACCACTAGCATTTGAAACAAGATTTAAATCACACATTTTAACTATCAGGGGTCTTCAATTGAATTTGCATTTAGTTTGATATTTTTTCAAACATTTGGTTTGTAACCCAACTTCCTATGCATTTTGTGCATTTTGTCTACAATGGTATCATTTTCACAATGCACTTGGGCCATCTTGTGGCTCACTAGACTTATTTCAAGCTTATTGAAACTCAGAAATCATTCAAACATTGATAATACCCTCTTCATTTTTAGCTATCTATGTTTACTTCTTTTGTCACAAAGGGAAAGAGAACCATCACTCATTATGGAAATAAAATCATTTCCACATCTCATTTTGCTGTCTTCATAAGTTGAAAGCCACAAATATGTACATTTAACACTTGGAGGATTAAAATCATGTGATATAGTACTCAAACCTAGTTCAACATTCTCACATAATAAATCAATGCAAAATAATTCATCGGGTCTTTTTGATTCTGGTATATCAAGCAAAATTTTCATAAATCTATCAACAAAATCATAAGGGGATTTACTCTCAAATCTTTTTATATCACATAATGCATCAATAGGTGATATGGATTCAACTTTTTTTCAGGTTTCTCTTCAAATTCTTCTCGGATATGCAGATTTCTATTCTCAAACAAGCACACATTATCATTTGATATTCCTTCAAATTGATCAATGAAAATTATTGCAAGCCCATGCCATGAACATATGGAATACAGTGGTAGGCTAGGAAACCAATATTTAACACCATTTTCAAAATTTATTACAAAAGACTTCATGATAGCATCTTCCTCTACTATTTGACAGTCTTCCATCAAATCAATGAAATCCTTTAGATGTTTTGATGTTGATTATTCGTACTCCCCTCTAAACTTAGGCAAGTATTCATTTATTTTTCTTGGGACTAGGGGAGAAGACCTAGTATCTTCTAGGGCTAACTTCGAGCAACCATAGAATCTAAACTGTGCGTTGAACCAAAAAAAATTTATGGGTTTTTTTTTTTCCACGAGTTAAGAGCTTATAACTAAGCTTTTGGCTTTTGGGCAATTCGGTAGAGTGCGGGAGCATTGGATATGCATGCAGAGGTCAAAAAGACACCTTTTAGAGGTGTCATTCGGTTGCCGCCACCTAATGTACCAGTATCCGCCCACTCTAATTTCCATCAATTATAACTGTTTATGCCTTAAATCCACTCTAAAACATGCACTTTAACACTTAATGAGCAGCCATTAGTGTTTTTGTAATTATAATGAGCAGCCATTGGTGTTTTTGTAACTATTTATTCAATCAAATAAAGTTTTTAAATGGATCAAAGTGAATTTTTTTTTGGGGGGTTAAGTGAGCATGGAGGTGGCAGTTATTCAATGGGGGGCGGTAATCGAGTCTTCTCCCCTAAGTGTGGGCAATCTTGGGTGTTACTAAAATCCAGAAGGTTATATTTTTCACTAGAGAACATCTTTCTTTGAGGACATGACTTTGTTTTAGGCATAACATCAATAATTGTAGAGGGAGAACTAGAATAGTGATACATACTTGCAAAAGAGTTAATCCCTTCTACAACTATCTACTTCTTGATATTTCTTTCAGAATATCATATTTTCTAATTTCCCTTTCTACTAGTACATCAGAGTACTAGATAAGGGACTATATTAACTAGAACCTTTGTTGAAAACCTTCATACGAAAAACGTTGCAATAGAAAAATACCTCAAAATTGTTGCAACCAACTCTTTTGATGATGTGAAATATTACGTAGAGTCACCACCTCTTTGAAAGAGGAAAAGATCTTAAAGTTGCAAAAATATTCTTCTGAGATCTAGGTATTTATAAATTCTCTCCACAAACAGAGTACCAGACTTCAAGAATACACTAGAAATGTTGCAACAATCTCCTTCTTCAAGTATGTAGGTCCTTGGATCATCCGAGCCAAAACTTCAGATCAACAAACTTACCAACTCTTTCCAAATGGACAATACTGGAGCCTTTTTTATTCTCCTTCTAGCTTCTCATCAGGGTGCTTCATCATATGAGCTTAAGTCCACTTCATCTCTTCTTAGCAAATTCTTCATCGTTATTTTTTTCTTAATTTCTTCAAATAATGCACACTGGTGTAGAGATCTTAGAGTCACCACCCACACTTGGTGGGAATTATGAAAATATTAATGGAATTTGAATAGATCTTGACATAATTTGCAACCTCAAAGGAATTATAGTGGATGCTAAGAAAAGTGTATGTGAATTGACTCACTAACAGTAAAAGCTAGACTTATGGATGAACTCATTTGTAAAATTTTTGACTCTAACAATTATGATTTGGAACTAGAGATTTTATGTAAATTTTCCCCAATAGAGTCACCAATCTATTGGTGTTTTTTCCAACTGAATCTTGAAAATCCTCTAAAGGATAGCTAGTCTTTATGCTTAAGAACTTCAAGGTTAGTGGCTAACAAATGGGAGATGGATTCTACACTTTTCTCCCTTGCACTTCAGGCTCTATTAAACCTATGAGGGTAATCCCATACAATGTACCTATGAATTTATGCAACCAAATGACCATGTACATTGCACATACTAGATAAATTCTCATATAATAGCTCAATAAATGGAATATTTCAAGAAGTTGTCTACTCCTTTACAACACTCAACATTTAGAGCATGACAATATGATGAAACTCAACTCTAGACACACATTCAAAGTGAAAATAAAGATTTAAATTGATTTTTGTATGGTGATTCCTTCTAGGCTTTGCACGAAAAAAACTAGACCAGTGCCTTGTCCATAACAAACTCAAAATGAAATACCCATCTAGATAATAGCTCAAACAAAAACCCAGTGACCATTAACTCATTATTGCCTTACAATAATGAGGTCTCTTGAGGACACATCTGCAACATTCTCATAGATCCTAA
This sequence comes from Sequoiadendron giganteum, assembly GCA_007115665.2. Taxonomy (NCBI): domain Eukaryota; kingdom Viridiplantae; phylum Streptophyta; class Pinopsida; order Cupressales; family Cupressaceae; genus Sequoiadendron; species Sequoiadendron giganteum. The sequence goes on from CM021100.1 coordinate 711,070,610, forward strand.
ATGTACCACAATATATTCAACATTTGACTAAAAACACATTTAAATTGTTATTTGAACAAAATCCATCAATCCAAACATTTATTGCAACAAATGTGCAACAAAAGCCATCATAATATTTGATTATTTTGATTTTAAATATAATGCACACATTCTGGAGACATTATAGTATGACATTGTTCATAATTTGCAATCTGATTTTCTTTCCATTAATAGAAATGTATTACACCATTGGAATCCTAAAATTTAAAGAACTCCTAACTCTATAGAAAAATATCTATATAGAAATTACAAGATCCTCAACCCAGAAAAATTACTAGAACCTCCTCAAAATGAGAAGAACTTCTCATTTTAGAGAAAAGAGAAGAGAAGAGAAAAGCCCTAAAATTAATCCATAGTGGATGCATGGCATACTTAGCTCCCTTGATCTGAAAAATGATTGAAATTTTAGAATATGATCCTCATTCTTCATTTTCCCTCTCTATTCTACTTTCATTTTCAATTCTCGTGCAAATTTTTACTTGCTTGCAAAACATATTTTATTTCCGCAATTGCACCTTGCAAGTGAAAAGATTCACTTTTGGGTAAAAACCCACATTACCCATTTGTCATTTTTCTTTGTAAGTGAAGATATTTCATCCATATGCAATCAATTTCACCACTAGCATTTGAAACAAGATTTAAGTCACACATTTTAATTATATGGGGCCTTCAATTGAATCTGCATTTAGTTTGACATTTTGTCAAGAAATTGGTTTGTAACCCACCTTCCTGTGCATTTTGTTTGCAATGGTATCATTTTCACAATGCACTTGGGCCATCTTGTAGCTCACTAGATTTATTTCAAACTTAATAGAACACATAAATCATTCAAACATTGATAATACCCTCCTCATACAATGTGTAGAAGAGACAAAATCTCTTCATTTTTATCATTCCATTAGAAATATGTGCAACTTCTAATTATTGTTTGCTAGATGTTCTAGCTTGGATAGTAACCAAATGATCAAAACAACACAAAAATTAATCCTCAAACCTTTGATACATTTTCTAGTTCATTTGCATGACAGGAAAGCATTTAAAAATGCTTCAAATTACATCCAAATATAGCAAGGGCATGAGAAAAGTTGCAAGTCATTTTATTTTTTCTAGGACATTTTTGAGCTTGGAGGTGGCCAAAAAATGAATTAAACATTGCTAAAATAGCTTCCCAAACATGGGAAATAGTTTAGGAACCCATTTGGAAGGCAAAAACCATCGTTTGTAGCCCAAAAATCACTAGAAATCAACTTAAAGCTCAAAAATGTGACCACATTATTTCCAGCTCCATGAAGCAATCAAAACATTGAAAAAGGCTTTAATAAAAAATTTGCAAGGCTTAAATAAAGTATTATTAAATACTTTAATCTCCTTTATAGTCTTCTCTTCTCCTTCTCCTCTCCCCGCTTCCCCGCAAGCACTTGCTGTCATCAGCAAACACTCCAACGAGCTGGCGAGAAAGCATTGAAAAAGCAACAAAATACATTTTTTGGCTTTCAAAATCTAAATAAAAATTATTTGAAACTATTTTAACTCATTTACATGTTGGCTGGCCATCTCTTCGCTCCCCCGCCAATTCCTCTACCGTGAGCACTTCCTTGGTGTGGCGGGTTGGTGGGGAAAGCCAATTTAATAAAGTTTGCTTTATATTTAAATTTCCCTAATTACCTTATGTCACGTTCACTTTTTCTTTTTCATATCATTTAGTATTTTAAATATTATTATTTGAAATATTAGAGAGTATACAAATTTTAATTTCATGTGCCATCCAATCAGAGGAAATTCACTGCGTGCAAACCAAGGCACTTGGAGCTGTGAATTTTTGTGAGCGATCATACACAATTATTTAAAACATGGGTTTTAAATCATATTTTACCCAGAAATTGAAATTTTGGTACCTCATTTGTAAACTGACATGTGGGACGTGTTCGCTACAATAGAAAAGCATTAAAATAATTCAACATATGACTTTCATTTTTTATGAAATTAGAATTGGAGACGTTTTAGACAAAAACAAGAAATGGGTTGCCTTTAGAATTGCGAAATTTAAAACTTTTTGGAGCACCAATTTTGGCCTAATCAGAGTCATAAAATAATTAAATAGCCCATCAGAACTCATCCAGGGGGCCCAAAACTGAGCAAGCACATTACCATATGCACCAAAAAGCATTCTATCAAGCAGATTTGCAAGATGGGCTCTGAGTTGCAAAATTTTAATCGGCGAAGTTGGGCTCTGAGGTAGATTGAGAAGTATGCCAACCTAGCCTTTGTCAATGCATTGAAAGGAGATGCACTTTAGATTTGCAAAATTTGAAGGTGCCATCAGTGGCTCATGTTCAGAGACACATGCCTCTTGTGAGCATGCCGAGATTTCAGATCTCTAGGGAGTAGACCAAATGCCAAATCCATTGGGCAGCTCTGCAACTTCTCCTTTATTCGATTTTAAACCTCATTAGATGACTCGAGGCCATCAAATGAAAAGAAGCTCTATCAAACACATTTTTCTCTATTGTCTATACTAGGCCAAGTCTGAAAACACTACCACTGTATATCTGAAAACAAATATCACCATTGACATGCTTAACCACATCACTATGCTTTCCAATGCCTCCATTAACTTTGTCAATCTGATATTGGAAGTCAAGCACTAACTGAAATCCATCAACATCTGACAAGGATATATCACACTTATCAAATAGAGAAAACTTATAATTGGCGTGATATCCTTCACTAACAAGATCATTGTAATACACAATCACTTTCTTGTCAAATTGGACCAAAAAGTGGAAAAATTCATAGTATGCTTGAAAAGAGTCAGTATGAGATTTCTCCTCATCATTTATCTTCACATCAAATCTAAAACCCTCATAATGATAAGGCTCAATAAATATATCATGCCTTACACACAGTATGCAATCTTCTTGTGCAGTAAACAAAGAATGTTCACAAATTTTTAACTCCTTCAATTGAATTGCATCACAAGAAAGTTTTATCACCATCCCAATAACACAAATAAGTTACATTACTATATGCCTCAAGGTTCAGGAAACAAGATTATCAACATGCATAATTCCATTTTCATCAATCAAATCATGGGATTCATAAAAGATATTAGCATCCCAAACAATATTTTCCATTTCAGGTTCACAAAAAAGATTATCAACACTCGTCATGTTATCACACAAGAAAGCTTCAAGTGTAGGCTCATATGCCTCAGAAGTTTTATTTGCAATAAATCCCTCATAGTGAGTATTCAAAACACATTCACTATTGCAAGAACTATCACACCCAACCTTACCTTTTGTTGCATCAACATGAAAATCTGAAGTATACTAATCATGAGAAAGACTATAAATTGCAAATCTAGAACAAAGATCCTCATATGCATCCATGTGCTGAACACAATCACATTCTTCAGGTGCAAATTCATCATAAAGAGCTTCATTAGTTGTACCAATATGTCTCTACATTTTCACTTTCATGTACAACTACATCTATGCTATCATTATGCAAATATTTAGTAATAACTTCAAAATCAGAAAAAGGAATGGAAGAAGGTGAAGAGTCAAACAAGAAAGGATTTCCATGTTCACCACTTACATCACCACCACATACATGCTCTGTGCAATCAACTACTTGAACTGATTCATTAAATAAATCTCTTGAATGTATACCCTTTTCTTTATCCACAATGCTACAATAATTAGCAGGGTCATATTCCTTACCATCAAACTAAAAAACATATTTATTTCTTCATTGCAGCTTCTCATGGATGATTTCTTCAACTGATAGTCATTGCACAGTCTATCATTTTCATCTGATATTCTACCAATCTCAAGAGTATTCCCTGGATCAACAAACTTCTTTATCTCATCACCATGAAGAATTTCATCAATGCTACACCTAATACTTGTAGAATTGGCATGACCAAATGTACCATAGCACTGCTAATCACATATCTCTTCTTCAAAAAGAATGTTTAATTCATATCCTTCATCATATTTGTATCCCATAGAACTTGGATTTTGATTGTCCTTCACAATATCATGCTCATTGCTTGAAGAGAGAATGTTCAACTCATCTTAGTTTTTAACATCTATCCTTTCCATACAAGGTCCTGCAAATCTTATAACATCAACACAATTTGAACTGGGATGAGTATTCAAAGGATTGCCAACACTATCACAGATTTTCATAACATCACTAGGCATTTGTGAGCCTTTAAAAATGTTGTCATCATCATTATTGAAATACTTCTCACTTAAGGAGATCTATTCTACCTCTTCTTCTTGAAAAGACTCACAGTCACTAGGGCTGCAAACAAAATTGTAGTCATCTTGATTGCTTGGATAAGAATATCTTTCATGTGGTTGCAGACTTCCATCTACAACATTGTTGTTGTCACCATGAAGACATGAAATTTCAGAATCAACATAATCTTCAACTGCATATTCAAATGAGATCAATGCACCTGACCCAAGGGATCCATCATAACACCCTCCCTCCTTGTTAATAAATGATAAAATGCTTTGAGTCTCATCTACGTCACTACAACCTTCATATGATATAGAGAAATGACTCTCTATTTTTTGTATTTTCAAGGAAAATAGGGGTGACTTGACATGTTTCATTCATCTCATTTATGTTTTGACGTCGATTCTTCATAATCCCCTCTAAACATAGGAAAGTATTCATTTATTTTTCTTGGGACTGAGTGTGGATAACCTTGGATGTTACTGAAATCTAGAGGGTTATATTTTTCACTAAAGAACATCTTTTTTCGAGGACATGACTGTGTTTTAGGCATAGCATCAAAACTTGTAGAGGGAGAACCAGAACAGTGATACATACTTGCAAATGAGTTAATCCCTTCTACAACTATCTACTTCTTGATATTTCTTTTAGAATATCTTATTTTCTTATTTTCCCTTTCTACTAGTACCTCAAATTATTGGATAAGGGACTACTTTAACTAGAACCTTTGTTGAAAACCTTCATACAAAAATATTGTAATAGAAAAATAGTTGAGCATTGTTGCAACCAACTCTTCTAATGATGTGAAATATTATGTAGAATCACCACCTCTTTGAAAGAGGAACAAATCTTCAAGAAGCAAAAAGATTCTTCCAAGATCTAAGTATTTTTGAATTCTCTCCACCACTCGAGCACCAAACTTCAAGAATACACTAGAAATGTTGCAACAATATTCTTCTTCAAGTATGAAGGTCCTTGGATCATCTGAGCCAAAACTTTAGATCAACAAACTTACTGACTGTTTCCAAATGGACAATACTGGAACCTTTTGTATTCTCCTTCTAGCTTCTCATTAGGGTGCTTCATCATATGAGCTCAGGCCCGCTTCATCTCTTCTCAACAAATTCTTCATCCTTAATTTTTTCTTAATTTTTGTAAATAATGCACACTGGTGCAGAGATCTCAGAGTCACCACCCACACTTGGTGGGAATTATGAAAATAATTATGGAATTTGAATAGATCTTGATAGAATTTGCAACCTTAGAAGAATTATGGTGGAACTTAAGCAACACATATGAGAATTGACTCACTGACAGTAAAAGATAGACTTATGGATGAACTCATATTTGTAAAATGTTTGAATCTAACAATTCTGATCTAAAACTAGAGACTTTGTGTAAATTTTCCCTAGTAGAGTCGCCAATCTATTAGTGTTTTTTCCAGTTGAACCTTGAAAACCCTCTAAAGGATAGCCACTCCTTATGCTTAAGAACTTCAAAATTAGTGGCCAACGATTGAGAGATGGATTCTAGAATTTTCTCCCCTCCACTTCAGGCTTTGTTAAACCTAGGAGGGTAATCCCACACAATGTACCTATGAACTTATGCAACCAAATGACCATGTACATTGCACACAACAGATAAATTCTCATATAATAGCTCAATAAATAGAATATTTCAAGTTGGCTACTCCTTTACAACACTCAACATTTAGAGCATGAGAATACGATGAAACTCAACTCCAAACATACATTAAAACTTAAAATAAAGATTCAAATTGATTTTTGTATGGTGATTCCTTCTATGGTTTGCACAAAAGAAAACACTAGACCAATGCCTTTTCCATAATAGAATCAAATTGAAATACCCATCTAGATAATATCCCAAAGACAAAACCAATGACCATTAAATCATTACTTCCTTACAATAATGAGGTCTCTTTAGGACACATCTGCAACATTCTCATAGATCTTGAATGTAACACAATATATTCAACATTTGACTGGAAGCACATTTAATTTGTTATTTGAACAAAAACCATCAATCCAAACATTTATTGCAGCAAATGTGGAACAAAAACCATCATAATCTATGATTATTTTGATTGAAAATATAATGCATATATTCTGGAGACATTACAATATGACATTGTTCATAATTTGCAAATAGATTTGCTTTCCATTAACAAAAATGGATTGCACCATTGGAATTCTAAAATTTAAAGAACTCCAAACTTTAGAGACAAATCCCTATACAAAAATTACAAGATCCTCAACTTGGAAAAAATATTTTAACCCCCTCAAAATGAGAACAAATTCTCATTCTAGAGAAAAGAGAAGAGAAAAACCCTAAAATTAATCCATAGTAGACACATGACATACTTAGCTCCCTTGATCTGCAAAATGATTGACATTTTAGAATATGCTCCTCATTATTCATTTTCCCTCTTTATTCTGCCTTCATTTGTAATTCTTGTGCAAATTTTTACCTACTTGTAAAACATGTTTTACTACTGCAATTTCACCTTGCAAGTGAAAAGATTCACTTCTGAGTAAAAACCCACATATCCATTTGTTATTTTTCTCTGTAAGTGAAGATATTTCATCCATATGCAATCAATTTCACCACTAGCATTTGAAATAAGATTTAAATTGCACATTTTAACTATCCGGGTCTTCAATTGAATCTACATTGAATTTGACATTTTGTCAAACATTTGGTCTGTAATCCACCTTCCTGTGCATTTTTTCTGCAACGCTATCATTTTCACAATGCACTTGGACCATCTTGTAGCTCACTAGACTTATTTCAAGCTTACTGGAACTTAGAAATCATTCAAACATTGATAATACCCTCTTCATACAATTTGCAGCAGAGAGAAAACCTCTTCATTTATATCATTCCATTAGAAATATGTGCAAGTTGTGATTATTGTTTGTTGGGAATTTTAGCTTGGATAGTAACCAAAAAAATGGTCAAAACAACAGAAAAATTAATCCTCAAACCTTTGAGACATTTTCTGGTTTGTTTGCAAGACAGGAAAGAATTTAAAAATGCTTCAAATGACATCCAAAATATAGTAGGGGTGTGAGAAAAGTTTTAGGTCATTTTTATTTCATCTAGGACATTTTTGAGCTTGGAGACGACCAAACAATGCATTAAACATTGCTAAAATATCTGCCCAGGCATGGGAAATAGTTCAGGCACCCATTTGGAAGGCAAAAAACATCATTTGCAACCCACAAATAACACTAAAAATTGATTTAAAGCCCAAAAACCTGACCACATTATTTCCAGCTCCATGAAGCATTGAAAACATTGAAAAAGGCTTTAATAAAACATTTGCAAAGCTTAAATAAAGTATTCTTAAATAATTTAATCTCCTTTATAGTCCGCACTTCTCCTTCTCTCCCTGCTTCCTGGGAGGCAAGCATTGAAAAAGAAACACAATACATTTTCTGCCTTTCAAATTCTAAATAATTTTTTTTTGAAACTATTTTAACTCCTTTCCATGCTTGCTTCTCATCTCCGCCTTGCCAATTACTCTATTGTGAGCACTTCCCTATTGGGGGCTGGTCGGGAAAGCTAATTTAATGAAGTTTAGCTTTACAAGGTTTGCTTTATGTTTAAATTTCCCTAATTACCTTATGTCACATTCACTTTTGCTTTTTCATAACATTTAAAATACTCAAAGTATTTTATATATTATCATTTGAAATATTAGAGAGTATACACATTTTAATTTCACTTGTTGCCCAATCAGGAAGAAATTCACTACACGCAAATCGAGACATATGGAGCCATGATTTTTATGAGCGATCATAAACAATTATTCAAAACATGGGTTTTAAATCAGATTTTTCCCAACAATTGAAATTTTTGCACCTCCTTTGTAAATTGACTTGTGGGACATGTTCACCGCAACCAAAAAGTATTAAAATAATGTATCATATGACCTCCTTTTTTGATGAATTTGAAATTGGAGATGTTTTAGACAAAAATAAGAAATGGGTTGTCTTTAGAATTGTGAAATTTGAGACTCTTGGGAACACCAATTTTGGCCTGATCACATTCAGAAAAACAATTAAATAACCCATCAAAAATCATCTAGGGGGCACAAAACTAAGCAAGCACATTACCATAGGCACCAAAAAATATTCTAACAAGCAGATTTGCAAGATGGGCTCTGAGTTGCAAAATTCTAATCGGTGAAGTTGGGCTTTGGGGTAGATTGAGGAGTATGCCAACCTAGCCATTGTCAACGCATTGAAAGGACATGGACTTCAAATTTTCAAAATTTGAAGGTGCCATCACTATGAATGGTTTTTCATCCTAATCCCATAAACCACCTCAATGCTACATCCTTTAGAGTAGCCAGAAATAATTTCAGCTTATGTGCTTTAGTATGATAATCGTAGCTATGACATAAAATGTCAAATTCAAAAAGGAACATATTAGGGTCTTCCATAGAACAACCCTGAAAGATGGGCGATGATGAGTGTAGTATGTTCTTCATATGGGAATTCTCTTCTGGATGTGCAATGGGAAACTCAAAAGTAACTGGGTTGTTGTTAGCCAATGCTCACTCAATGTTGTTGAATCTCTCATTGTTGTTATTGTTGTTGTTGTTGTTATCCATAAATTCCCAAGGAGTATAGAAAGTCATGAATGGTTTAGAATCTCTTGGGCTCTGGCTTTGAAGCTCGTAAGATTCTCGAAATTGTTTATCAACCCTTTTATACAATTCTTCAAAAGAATCTTGACGGATACTAGAAGGTGTCTCAACAATGGTAGACTCAATGACACATTTTTTGATATCTAGTTCGACTAACTCTTTCTTAGATGATGTGTGCACAATTAATGGTTTTAATTTTTAATTTTTTTTCTTGTTGTGAACTACTTCCCTTATCTTCTTTAACAAATCTCCCTCTACTATCTCTACTATGACCATGCACCTATATGATTTATAACATAGAAAACTAAGGTTAATTATCCAAGCGAGGTCGATTGTCGCATAGAATTTTACATCAATGAACTGGCCTTAACTTAATTTACTAGGTTTTTAGTTCTTTAATGCCTCTCCCCAACAACGACGACAAATTTTTTGGAAAAAACTATGGATCAATATTAGGGGTAAACTATCCTTATAGTTCCATCAAATTGGTTGAATCAATTCTTTTGTGTTGGCTTCCTTAGTTTGTTCCTAGATGTCAACCCAAGGTTTGTAAGCTTCTGAAAGGCATTGTGGTTATATACTGAAGGGGTGAAATTAGCAAGTGGGGATGAAATTCAAAATAATCAAATCAAAATGCTTTGAAAGAATAACGAAAAAGAATACTCTTAGATTGTACTCCTAAAGCAAACCATCAAATGATTTAAATTAACAACTCAAATAAAATCCTTTAATGTATATAAGATTTGGTTATATTCAATTCAAATCTGATTAAACAATACTAATTCTATTTGAGATTAAAGGACTCCTGAAATTGCAATAGTTTGCATTGATAGAATTCTGGCAACAGGATCTATTAATTCTAGTGACAGGACTCATGGGATTTGGCCATAGGACCTATGGGATCTAATGACAGGAACTGTGCAATAGATATGAGTTCTAGAAAATACAATTGTTAACTTCAAATGCTTAAATAGAATGTAGTAAACTAGTTGACATGTAAACCATGCTCACAAACAAATAACAATTACTGAATTATACTTAAATTAAACTCACAAAATAAATAACAATCATTGAACATAAATCATACTCACAAAACAACCTAAAACGTAAATTCAACCGATGGATGAAGAGTGGGCCCTATTTCCTAGTCAGACGATTGAAGAGAATAATAAAGAAGCTCTTATGTTTGACTTAGACAATAATATTTCTAGTATTATATTGCTTTGTTCAGAAAATTTGGAAATGTTCAATACACAAAGGAGACTTATATAGTCTTTTACATGAAAAATGAATCATCAAAATAATACATGCGGTTTTAAAGTTCAACAAGATCCAAATTAGTTAAAGAAAGAATGAAGTGGCCTACGACCATTCTTTCTAAAATCCAAAAACCGATTTACTAACATTATGCAAAAAGAAATTAACTACCCACTCCCTCTAAAGACTATAAATTTATTAACTATTATTATGGAAAAGATATCAGCAGTGTTGATTCGGAGTTGGCAACAAAAAGGATGAAGATAAAAAAATTCCACCACTTCTCCTCATGGCCACAGGAACCCTGTTTCCACATATAACCACTAAAATGAGTACTAATTAATCGGTTACTTCCTAAGGTATATTTATCCTCTAATCCATATTAATCACTTTTAATCTTATAAAATTATTATGGAAATTCACGGAAAAAGGACTAAAATATAGGCTAAAATCAATGGAAAAACAAGACAAACATTTAGCCCATCAGGTCCCATAGACTAGATGGTTTCATAGATGTAATTAAATTATTTGATTCATTCATTTTGGGCCAAATTTTTACATGCCCAAATTCTTACATAAAGTCTCTAAAATAGGGACAAGGGTCAATATATTCTATTAAAAAAAATGTACTAAATTATTCGATTGATGACCATTCGATGAATGCTTGATGGATGGCTATAGTTGAATTATTGAATGAAATGCACAAAGCACCAAAATTGTAAACTCAAACCTCTGAAATCACCTTAGAATAATTTTTGCAAAGTCAACAATTGAGAATTTATTTGAGATTGAATGATGCCACCTCTCACCAAAAGTGATCAATTAATTAAAGTTGCACAAATACAGGCCGACTATTGAATTTTTTTTGAAGTGTTAGTAAAAAATTATAATGTCCTAATTGTGTAGTCTAGAGGTAACAAGTTTCATTCACTTTGATATTTGAGAAAAGGAAAAATAAAAAAGTGAACTTGTTATTGCTAAGTAATATTATTTTGAAGCGAGAGGGTTAGGACTCAAGGATATTGCTCATTGTAGTGCACAAGAGAGATTTTGGGATTGAACAGAGAAAGTTCATGCTTATCAGTATCTAAATATTCATCTTTTCAAGAATCAAATTTCAGGTAAGTGAAATACATAAATCTTGCATTCCATCTGTAGTGAAGAAAAATGTACACCTTTAAATTTTTACACTATGTTTGCATCCCCTTAATTAATTGGACTTAATTAAGCCTTTAATTGGCCCAATTATGCATTCACAAGCCTAATTAATTTATTTTTCTGAAAGGGAAACCCACATTTATTAATTCCTACATTGATCTTAACATCTTGGAAATTAAGTGTCCTAGGTTTAGGTCCTAGGACCCATTCACCCAAAGGCAAATGGGCCCCCCTTAAGTCTTAGGACCCAATTTAAAATATATTTTTGGAAAAAGTTTAATGATCTAATATTAAATTACAAAGGTCAGCTTGTGGTGTTTAATTGTCAAGTAATTAAGGAAAAACCTATAAATACATAGTTATTTTATCAATTCAAAACATCTAGCATTAAGTCAACTTTCACAAGAGCAAATATTATTGTTAAGAGCATTGAAGAGCATATTTATCAATCATCTACAACAACATTTAAGATCCTATCATGATGTCAAATTTTATGTGGATTCATGCATGTTTTTGGAGCTAACATTATGATGTAAGTTTCAAGCATTCAAGCATCAAATCAAGTGTCAAATCAAGCATCCAATCAAACCATTTCATGCAAGATCTAATCCTTAGAGAGATGTGTTAGACTTCAGTTCTCTAAGGGAAACCATTGAGGGATTGGTGAGTTGTAACAAGTATTTTTCATTCATTATTCCTTACATTTTATCATTATTTATTATCAAGGTTTAATTACCAAACTGGGGTTTGACCAAGGCAAACCCCTATTCACTGAATTTTTCTCTCTCTTTGTATGTGCAGATTTGTAGGTAAAGAAGGATTGAAATTGGATCAAAAGAGAAATTTTTCAAAGTTGTCAAAATTGTCAACATTATTGTCAAGACACATAAACTCGGATCCCAAATTTATTTCTAGCTTTTTGACATCGAAACCTAGGGAAAAAATTATCTTAGATCCATCTCCAAAGGACTCCCAAAGCTAAGGGAAAACCTTGTACACATACCTATTTTCCCTAGGGTGAATGAGTCTTTTCAAGACACTCTACACCCATTTTTGGTGACTATTACACAACAATTTAACCTTCCTAGATCTTCTATAATATTTTGGTTTCTATTTGTATTACGCTTTAAATATGCATTTCAATTTTTACATTGCATAATTGAGTTCATTAAGAATTTTGAGTTTATCTCCCCAAAGTGCATTTCAATCATTTTTTTTCATAATGGAAACATCAAGATCCTCCTAATAGGGTTGACTCACCTCAAGGTTGAAAGTCAATCCTACCTTTGGGGATCTCTTTTCCTAATGAAATTAGGAAAGTGTAAGTGTATAGATCACACACCTTTTTCCATATTGGTCACCTCACATTTTTCTTTTTTTCATTTTGGTGAACCCGACATGTTAACATTACATACCTTCTAAAATTTTCCATAATTCAAGCCCTATTTGCATTAGTTTACATTGCATTTCATTTAGGGTATTCAAAATTGCATTAGTTTTCACTTCATTTAGGGTTTTAAAATTGCATTTTACATCATTTAAAATCTTAAAAATATAAAAATATAGCATATATCTTACATGTTAGTTGCATTAAGAGTGTTTTTCAATCATTTAGATCAAAATTTAAATTCAATTTGCATTCAAAAAGTTATCATTTTGTTCATTTTTTGTCACTAGTTGCATTTTCATTTAGACATCAAAATCTGGAAAAATTATCATAGTAATAACAATCTGCATCTTGGAACAGAGAACACAAACAATAACCCAAAATTTGTATTTTTCATTTTTAAAACCTTTGTACAAGGACCCATTCACCCTTGGGTGAATCTGTCCTTGTACAGGCATCCTGACAAACTTTTACATGCATTACTATCTCTATTTTGACTTTATGTTTTTGTTGCTCAAATTGTACTTTGAAATTATGAGAAATTGTTATTGCATGTGCAAAAAAGGTGTCATTTTTCTTGATTTATTACAAATTTGATTTTTTATTATTGAACTTTAGTATTGGATTAGTAGATTTGTAGGAAAATTGATTATATTTCTGAAGCATTGCATAAGTTGGATAGATTCGTTTTCATTTCTGGCACACACTCAAAACTATAAATGTTAGCATCTTTCCTTTTCAAGTATGCTAAGAAAAATATCATTAACAAGCATGTTATTCATTCTTCCAATATCTTTCCTAGTTATGATAATATCTTAGTGCAAGATAATGAAATTGTTGACACATTCCTTAATACTACATTCACTATCCTTCACTCATTCCCTAGTATCTCTCCTATTTGTGAGGATGTTTTGATACAAGAGGATGTAAGCATAGACAATCATGAAAATCATAGCTTCTCTTCTCCTGATACCTCTCCTACTTTTGACAAAGGTATCTTAGTGTTAGAAGATACACTCATTGAGCGTCACGAGAATCTTATTTGTCCCTCCCCCCTATCCCACCCACTTGAGAGGAAATTATGGCACAAGAGGATGAGATCATTGACACATTTATTAACATCACCTAGCCTAATATCCTTTCATCTCCCAACATCTCTCCCACCTGTGAGAATACTTCAGTGCAAGAGAGTGCAATCATGGATAATCATGAAAACCATAGTTGTTCTTCTCCCGATACCTCTCCTACTTTTGAGAAAGATATCTTGGTGAAAGGATATACAATCATTGAGAATCATGAGAATTTTGTTTGTCCCTCTTCCAATTCTTCTCCAATTTGGGAAGATATTGTGCCAAATTAAGATGATATCATATATATATTTCTTTCAAAATATGGTATATATGAAGAGTCTAAGTCAACCTTTGATCCCCATACCTAGAAGATCATCAAAATAAGGATAAATCTATTGAGGTTATGAACATTAGATCTCCCTTCATTATTGGACCACCTAAGATTCCTTTTGAACCTTCTAAGCCTCAACTTATTCTCTATCCACCCTCACAACAACCACAAGTCCAAAACAAACCTGTGCTTATCCTAAGACCCCCTCAACAAAAATATTTACCTCCAAGAGCTATCTTAAACTTGGAAAGGAAACTTACTAGTAACAATTTTTTGCAGCAACAAAGTTATAATATCGTTGCTCACACATATAACACAAGGAACAACAGGAAACCATAATCCATACCTATTTCATTATCATTACCTCAACCTATTTTTCCTAGTGCTCCTTATTTTCCTTTGCACAATGGGAAGGAGTATGATCTTGTGGAACAACCTAGAAACAATCCTACTAATCTTTATTTATGGGATCTCATTCAAGAATCCCCTCTTTATCATAACATGCTCCAAAATTATTTGAAAGAAGTTGTTATCCCTCCTAGTGCACAACCAAATGATGTAGAAACCCTAATTCAACGTATGAACTCGGTCAACTTAGACATTATCTTTCATCAAGATGAGTTACCCCCCTTAGAAATACAAAAAAAAAATTCCTTGATGATACATACTATCATTAATAAGTGTGGCATTAGGTGTACTATCATTGATAATGGTTCAGTGCTTAATGTTTATAGTGTAAACCTTCTAAATAATATTGGAGTGGAAAAAAGCCAAATTCAACCAGACTCTATCTATCCATGGATTTGATAATGTGGGAAAAAAACCACTTGGTGTGATAACATTACCTATTAAATTTGGTAAGATAAATTTGCAAACTCCTATTCATGTCATGCCTCAAGAAATCTCATATAATCTTCTCTTAGGTAGACCTTGGATTCATGCAATGAATGTGATGCCTTCAACGTTACATCATCTAGTGAAGTACACTTACAAAGAAAAGGTCCACACAATCAAAGCTAACCCAAAATCATATCATAATTGTTTGCAAACTGAAACAAGAATGAAAATTCTTCTTACAACATTGACACCAACTACAAAATTAGAACTGATACAAGAAGAAGAAGAGATGTGTTTTTCATCAATAATGAAACTATTATATGATGATTGGGGTTCCTTAGATTTTACAACTACATTCATGGGAGAATACAAGATTACACAAAAATCAAGAAATATGAAAGAAGCTTCCATAGTATCCACACAAGATGAGTCATCAAAAGCATGTGAGTCCACAAATTTTAGCAAAGAATAGGAAAACAACAATTATATATCCACATATGAAGAGTATGATCATGAGAAACCACCAAATCCAAAATAAATGGAAAAAATTTATGGAAGAGGTTATGATATTTTGAAACAAATTGGCTATAATAGAAAAGGATGTGGTGCTAGAGAACAAGGTATATGTGTCCCTATAGAGAATTACACACAAGAAACAACTAGCGGCCTTGGTTATTTTCCTTCAAAAGAAACGACAACATCAAAGAAACTTTTGCTTAATATCAATTTCATCACGCAAAATACTCCTAGAAAAAATATTTCTTCATCTTCACACACATGTCTTAGTAATGATTTGGGTTCATTATATTTTTCACCCTCCTTTAAGGGAGAGTATAACATCTCACAATCTAGAGAGTCTTGTGTATGTATGACACCTTGTAGTAAGAGAGAGATATCTTTGTCACAAAAGAAAGGAACATCTTCTACTATTGATCAAGAGGGTACCTTGTTGAGGCTTCTCTATGCTTTTTTGATATATCTCCCTCCAAGAACACAAAAAAAATTCTACAGCAAGAGCTCATTTTGTGCATATCATTGACTGATTGGTCATTCAACCAATGAATGTAAGGCTTTGAGTAATAAAATTTAACATCTTAAGGATTGGGGTGCTCTTCCTTATGTTGATACACCTATTTCCTCTAATTGATAATGGTTTTCATCCTATCATATTGATCATCCCTATGTGGCATTAGTAGCTTTATCTAGCTTGCTCATTACCATTCATGATAATACAATTTTAGGTGCAACCATATTTCTCTTGGAAATAACATGATAGTTCTTGGTGGTTGTCTTTGTCTCTATGATTGGGGGGCAAAGATAACTAGTTTTTGGAGGTGTGTATTCTTTCCAAGGATCCCCTCTTCCTCTTTTTCTACGTAAAATACCAACATAGCAAGTATTTTGACATTTTAAGTTGGAGGAATATTATCCCCCGTTAATTGTTTACATGTTCTCTTCTTAGTGATGATAACATACATCTCCTAGGAAGTGTGATCATTACATTAGAATTATTTTATTTTGATTATTATTTTGGCATAATTTATTTGCATCCCCTAAGGTGAGTTTTGTTTGACATTTCTTGCTCCACTTTATTCATAAAGGTTGAACTTAGTGTAGCATTTGTATAGCATCTTGATCATATTGTGGCACCTTATCAAAGTTATCAGGGAGTATAACTTTTGGTATGGTTGACGTATGGGAGCCTATAGACCTAGCATGACTTTCCCATTGCCACTTGTGTTGTGGGATCACACCTTGTAGACCTAGTGTGTGTTTCTCATATTTTTCTTGGGGGCTCACCTAGTGTAATCGGACTGCACTAGCCCTTGTGAGCATATTTTTCATGGCCACCTAGCATAATGCAACTTTCTTGCTTGTATAGCCATGTGTTCCATAAGTGATTTTACATCCTTATGAGTGTATTTGATGGACATAGCATAATACAACTTTCTAGTTCATATTTCTTTCCTCCTTGACTTAATTTTGATATTGTATGTTTGTGTATCTTGTCTTCCAACTTCATATAATAAATATGTGTGTGTCCCTTTGTACTTATGTTGGTTGCCATGTGGTCTTAGATCATGGGGGATTTCACAACGTCCTTGATCTTTGTCATCCTATCTCATCAACATTTGTGCACTTGGACCCCTCGTGACATATATTTTTCTACTTTAGTGTGAGTTTGAGCATAAAATCACTCTCACTAAAGTGGGGGCTAAATATGGTGTCAAAAAATGTACACCTTTACATTTTCACACTATGTTTGCATCCCCTTAATAATTTGGACTTAATTAAGCCTTTAATTGGCCGAATTATGCATTCACAAGCCTAATTAATTTCATTTGTTGAAAGGAAAACCCACATTTAATTAATGCCTACAATGATCTTATCATATTGGAACTTGAGTGTCCTAGGTTTATGTCCTAGGACCGATTTTCCCAAGGGCGAATGGGCCCCCCTTAAGTCTTGGGACCTAATTTAAAATATGTTTTTGGCAAAATTTTAATGATCTAAATTCAAATTACAAAGTTTGGCTTCTGGTGTTTAATTGTCGGGTAATTAAGGAAACACCTATAAATACATAATTATTTTATCAATTCAAAACATCTAGCATTAAGTCAACTTTCAGAAGAGAAAATATTATTGTCAAGAGCATTGAAGAGTAGATTTATCAGTCATCTACAACAACATTTAAGATCCTATCATGATGTCAAATTTTATGTGGATTCATGCATATTTTTGGAGCTAACATTGTGATGTAGGTTTCAAGCATTCAAGCATCCAATCAAGCCATTTCATGCAAGATCCAATCCTTAGAGAGATGTGTTAGAATTCAATCCTCTAAGGGTAGCCATTGAAGGATTGGTGAGTTTTAATAAGTCTTGTTCATTCATCATTCCTTATATTTTATCATTATTTTATTATCAAGGTTTAATTAGAAAACTGGGGTTTAAGCAAGGCAAACCCCTATTCACCAAAAAAAAATAAAAATTTCCCTCTCTTTGTATGTGTAGATTTGCAAGTAAAAACGGATTGAAATTGGATCAAAAGAGAAATTTGGTAAATTTGTCAAAGTTGTCAACATTGTTGTCAAGACACGAAAAATCAGATCTTGAATTTATTTCCAACTTTCTGACAATGAAACCTGGGGAAAACAACATCTCAAATCCATCTCTAGAGGACCCTCAAAGCTAAGGAAAAACCCTGTTCAAAGACCCATTCGCCCTAGGGTGAATGAGTCCTTACAGGACACTCAACACCCAATTTTGGTAATAGGTACACAATATTTTAACCTTCCTAGATCTACAGGAAGATTGTGGTTTTTGTTGGTATTATAATTTAAATTTGCATTTCAATTTTTACATTGCATAATTCAGTTCATTAAGAATTTTTAGTTTATCTCCCCAAAGTGCATTTCAATCATTTTCTATCATATGGGAAATAGCAAGATCCTGCTAATAGGTTGACTCACCTAAAGGTTGAAGGCCAATCCTGCCTTTGGTGATCCCTTTTCCTAATGAAATTGGAAAGTGTAAGTGTATAGATCACACACCTTTTTCCACATTGATCACCTCACTTACATTTTTCTATCTTTCATCATCATTTCTTAATTTTTTAATCTTGGGGTTTAGGGTTGAGAGTTCACACTTTACAATCATGTCTACCACCACTACTAGACAAACTATTGAGAAAGGAAAAGTAAATAAAAAATAGACTATGTCGGAATGCTTAATGAAGGGAAAGAGGGCTGGATCTAACGACCAATAGTGCAAAATCCTTTCCCTTAACACCAATACAATAGAGGAGTGAAGCATAAACTAATTCTAATAGCTTCTAAAACTACTTGAAATGCATTCAACCATTGAAATGAGATAACAGAGAATGAGCAAACACAGATGACACAGTAGTTTACGTGGGAAAACCTTTTCAGGTGAAAAACCCACCACACAAAGTCAAGTCTATTGTATTACAGTAATGAATCAATTACATACAATTTCCAGACTTCTCTATTCTGCTCACAATTGCCCAGAGAGATTCGGATCCACTGTTACAATGTTTTCTCAACATATAGTTCGAACTCTCTCCCAGAACTTACGTTCTTTTTCTTCTTTAGCTCTTCAACCTTCGACTTCAACTTCTTTATTGCAACTTACACAAGAGGTGTATATAACCAAACACTTGCAAGAAAGTTAAAGTGAAACTCTATAATCAATGCCATCAGCCAATGGCTGACCAAGAAACTCCAACTCAACATGCAATCAGAAGAGCCCATGCCAAATCCTGCATCGAGCCACCTAGGCATTCAATGCCATGCCAAAAATGGGTTCGACTCCGCCAACTTACGTTGGCCATGCACCTGCAACAATAACTATTTCGGTAACCCTCTAATAGGCAGTCGGTCAGACTGCCATGTGTCACCATCCCATTGCCTATCGCAACTAACAAAGAGATCAACACATCTAATCAGACACCGAGCACTTACAAGACTTCCAAGTCTTTACAACTCTACTGGAGTCGGAGTTGGAATGGGAACCAGAAATGGAAACGGGACTTTACCAAAAGTTCAGGTTTAGGAACCTTTTCAGTTCGGCCTCTGCCAACTGTAGGGAAGAGAAAGCCCAAGATAGTTCAGCCCAGAGGAAGTCAATGTGAAGTCAAACTAGAAGACATGACCGGAGTTGGAGTCGGATCAAAATCAGAAACAAAAACATGACTTTACCAAAAGTTCCAGGTTCAGGAAGCATTCTGGTTCCACCTCTGACAATAGCAAGAAACAACAAACCCAAACCAGAACGAAGTGGAGGAAACCATCCCGAGGAAAATCCAAACCGCAAGGAAGACCAAATCGCACAAGCAAGAATCGGATCTGGAGCCGGAACGGAAACAGAAACGAGAACCTACAAACTACCACAGTTAAGTTCCAAAACTGGTTCTGCCTCCACCAGAGACAAATCGACGAACCTTAAGAAAGTGGGGAGCGAAGCAGAAGCCAGAACGGGAATAGAAACCAGAACAAGGCAAAAGAATGAGGACTTCAAGCTGGAAGTTGAGACACAATTTCTCAAAAATCTCCCACTTGGTGAATACTTCCAGCTTCCTCATGATATCAAACCTTATTGACGATCATAGGCCCCAAGGCCCATCAATTCTGTGCACCACCTGAACTTGTCTATGCTCACTGGCTTTGTCAAAGCATCTGCAACATTCTTCAAGGTGTCAACCTTTTCCAAACTAACCTTGCCATCTTCAACCATATCCCTTACGAAGTGATATTGCACATCTATGTGCTTGGTCCTGGCATGAAAGGTAGGATTCTTTGCCAAACAAATGGCACTTTGACTGTCACAGCAGATTGAAATCTGCGCAACATTAAATCCAATGTCTGAACACAAACGCCTTAGCCATACTGCCTCCTTGCAAGCATGAGTTGTTGCCATGTACTCAACCTTAGTCATGGATAAAGTAACAACAGCTTGCCTTTTGCTCATCCAACTGATTGCTCCACCATTAAGCATGAAGGTGTATCCACTGGTGGATCTCCTGCTGTCAATGTCACCTCCCCAATCCGAATCAACATATCCCTATATTTTGAAGGTCCTTTGTGATGCAACCATACTACCAAGGTAGTACAAAGCATAATCTGAAGTACCCTTCAAATACCTGAACACTCTCTTCACAACATCCCAATGTGATCTCCCTGGATTTTCCATGAACTGGCTTTGAACTCCCACTGCTTGGGCAATGTATGGTCTTGTGCAGACCATAACATACATCAAACTACCTATGACACTTGCATAAGGCACATTGCTCATGTCCTCCATCTCAGTAGTAGATTTTGGATAGTCTTCAGCAAATAGTTTCAATCCTTACATGATTGGAACAACTAGCTGCCTGCAGTCATTCATGCTCAATCTCTCTAGAACGGTTTTCACATACTTATTCTGATTGAGCCAAATTTTTCTACTTGTTCTATCATTGGTTATCTCCATTCCAAGAATGTACCTTGTTGCTCCAAGATCTTTCATTTCGAACTTAGCAGACAACTGAGTTTTGAGGTCAAAAATCATAGTCTTGCTATTACCAATGAATAACATGTCATCCACATACAGAGTAATAACAAGCACATGATCATTCTCACATTTATAATAGATGCAATGATCAGATTTTGATCTCACAAACCCAATTGACAACACAAATGTGTCAAATATTTGGTACCACATTCTAGGAGATTGCTTTAGACCATAGAGAGATTTATTTAACTTGCAAACCAGATTTTGTTTACCTCTTTCAACAAAATGCTTAGGCTGAGACATGTAAATGTCTTCTTCTAGCTCACCATGGAGAAATGTTGTCTTCACATCCATCTGCTCAATTTCAAAGTCATATATAGCTTCCAATGACAACAAAAGTCTGATGGATGTCAGCTTTGCTACAGGGGAAAAGATCTCTCTATAATCAATTCCCTCAACTTGTGAAAAACCCTTTGCAATCGGTCGTGCCTTATACTTCTCAACACTGCCATCAAGGCATGTCTTCCTTTTGAATATCTACTTACAGCCAATAGGCTTTCACCCTTTAGGCAATGGTACCAACTTCTAGGTATCATTTTTTTTCAAGGAATCCATCTCCTCATTCATGGCTTCTAGCCAATAATTTGAATCAACCATGCTGATTGCTTCTTTCACAGTCCTAGGCTCATCAGGGCTGGTAATTAAAGCATAAGAATAGTTTGAATCTAACATAGAGAAACCATACCTTTTCGGTTGCCTTCTTTCTCGTGTAGATCTCCTTATAGGTTGAGGTTGTTCTTCATCAGCAGAACTTCCAGAGCTGCTTGAGCTCTCCTTAGTCTCAGGTACACCATGCAACTCTTCCCTTTCTTGAGTTTGGGGAATCTCAACTGCATCCTTCTTCTTGTCACTCTGATTTGTCTCAAGCTGCAGATCACTTACTGAAGGTTTCAGCTCACAAAAAATCACAATTTTGCTATACAAAACCTTCTCAGTAATAGGGTTCCAAAGCTTGTATCCTTTCACACCAACTCCATAGTCGATGAGAATACATTTGATAGCCTTGTTATCCAACTTAGATATCTTTTCATTTGGCACATGAACATATGCCTCACAGCCAAAGACACGGACATGTCTCAGAGAAGGCTTCTTACTAGACCATGCTTCCAAAGGTGTTTTGTCAACAAGAGCAGAGCAGGGAGATCTATTTAATAGATAACATGTTGTAGCCACAACCTCAACCCAGAACTTCTGCTCCAGACCAACACCACTTAGCATACTCCTTGCCTTTTCCATCAGCATCCTTTTCAACCTTTCTGCAACTCCATTTTGCTATGGAGTGTAGGGGGTTGTCTTATGCCTTTTAATTCCATGATCAGTGCAATACCTTTCAAAATATGCAGAACAAAACTCACCTCCATTGTCTATCCTTAAACACTTTATCTTTCTTCCAGTCTGATTTTCTACCAAAGATTTAAACTCTTTATATCGACTGAACACTTTTGATTTACTTTTAAGAAAGTATACAAATGCCCTTCTCGAACAGACATCAATAAAAGAAACATAATATCTAGACTTCGATAAGGAAGGAACATTAACTGGACCAAATACATTAGAATGAACATAATCCAATATACCAGAAGATTTGTGAGGACTAGAGGAAAAGGAAACACGGTGTTGCTTTACATAGATGCAATGTTCATAGAAATTGAACTTAAGGTTACAATCATCAAGCCCTTCTACGAGATTTTTATTCTTCAAGGTTTTTAAATCTTTCTCACTAATGTGACCAAGTCTATGATGCCTGTGATCCTAATAAAATGCTGCTTCCTAAATGTGAGATGTTAGATAAAACTAATAGTGCAATAAAAAGAAACAACAAAATAATAGAGCATCTCAATGATTAGCCTAAGAAAATGAACAATATGAAAGCAAGATAAACAAATAAATTGTCGTTATACTTTCATGTTATTGCTTCCTTGGTTGGCCCTTGATGTTGAAGTCTTGTGTGCTCCTTGGATGGCAATGAAATGAAGTGGATGCAAGATGAATTGATGCAATATGGGTGCTAAAATGGATGAGAGCTTGAATGACAATTTTGCAAGAGTTTATTTGCAAAAGACTTGATTCCTAAAATGAGAGAAATGAGGGGGTATTTATAGGATAATTAGAATTCTCTAGAGAATTTAACAGTTGGGATTGATCCAACAAAGATCAAGATGAAGGGCTATGGTGAGTTGAGGACTCACAAGCCCTCACATCTTGACATGTGGAAGGTGAGATGTCTTAGGGTGGAGTGATGTGGAAATGAGGTGGATCTTAGGGGATGAGAAGATTCCTTGGAAGAATAAAAGTGAATTAAAAATTCACAATGATTGGAAGAATCTAGTGGATAAGAGAGGATCTCCAAAAAGTAGAAGATTTGTCACATGTGGGTGATGTGACAAGTCCAAGGTTCTAGAAGCCCTTGGCACATGTGAAGTGACAAGTCAAGGCTTCTAGAATCTTGCATGGGGGATGGGGAAGACCTTGGAAAGATAAAAGTGAATTAAAAATTCACATGGGGAAGAGAGGAACCTTGGGAAAATAAATGTGAATTAAAAATTCACATGGGGAAGAGAGTCCAGGCTAAAAATGGTAAGTGGGAAGGTTGACCAGAAAAGGTAAGCCAAATGTGGCTAATGATTCTGATTAAGGTTGTGCAAACACAGGATTAAGGTAATTAATGAGAGATTAGAGGCAAGTGGGAGATTATGGAGGATGTGACACTTAATCAAGATTAAGTGGTGCACATCCTAATCACAGATTAATTAATTTAATCTGGATTAAAA
This sequence comes from Sequoiadendron giganteum, assembly GCA_007115665.2. Classification (NCBI taxonomy): domain Eukaryota; kingdom Viridiplantae; phylum Streptophyta; class Pinopsida; order Cupressales; family Cupressaceae; genus Sequoiadendron; species Sequoiadendron giganteum. The sequence goes on from CM021100.1 coordinate 711,094,457, forward strand.
GAGGGTTATGGAGAATGTGACAAGGAGAGAGAAAAGAGGAATTAAAAATTTGTTTTAATTCAAATGGTTAAATGACTAAATTAAATAATTTGTCATGTTTATTTAATTTAGAGAAGACAAGGGGGTAAGGTAAATTATTTAATTTATTTAATCAGATACTTCAGGAACCTCAGGCAAAAAATGAAATAATGATTAAATAAATTATTTAATCACTAATAATAAAATAGATGAATATAATAGACGATTTTGATCATATGGAAGTGATCAAATTTGGATGTCTACATTTTGCCCCTCTTCGAAGTACCGTTAGAATAACCGTGCTTCGAAGAAAAGAAAGTGTAGATGACTCTATAGAGGAATTAACCAGAGGATGATGCCCCAACATGGGGAGGAGGATCTGAGATGTCCACACTAGTAGGGAAATGGATGAAGATTCCCCAATCCTGGAAGGGGTTGACTATGGTAGGGAAAATGGATTAATATGAAGGGTATGCCCCCTCGAGAGGGCGACAGGGGAAAAGAGAGGGGTCCCGGGTGACCTCTCGATAGGAAGAAACGGATGGTATGGTTGGAAAGAGGAAAAAAAATTAGGCAAGTGATGAAGGAGGAAGAGATGGGGGAAAGGATGAGAGATGAGAGGGGATATGAAAATGACAATGTAAAGTGATGAAACAAAAAAAATGATGATAAGCGATGGGAGATAAAGGTGAGCACAAATGGATGCAAGGAAAAATGTGATGTTTCCCCAATCCAGGTACAAGCCAGGTTGGGTGGATGGTTGATGGAGTGTTGTTGATGAGGACATGATACATCCCGAAACAACACAAGATAGGGAAGGATACATCCTGATGAGGATGAGGATGAGTGTTGTTGATGAGGGAATGATACATCCCAAAAAAACACAAGGATAGGGAAGGATACGTCCCAATGAGAGTGTTGTTGATGAGGGAAAGATACATCCCAAAACAACACAAGAATAGGGAAGGATACATCCTAGAGATGATAATGATGATGATGATGAGGATGATGAGTTTGATTGGATCAAGGCTTGTAGCAAGGATAAAACCAAGAGTGTGATTAGACGATTTGAATGGATGAGGATGGGGGAGATATGCAAGATGATGGAATGGAAAATGAAATGCAATCCTAATGTAATTTTCCATCCTTAGAGCACTGATTTTTGCTATAGCATAAGACACTGGGCGTCAGGGTATGTAAACCAAGACGAAGTAGTGTTCAATGCATAAAACAAACACAACAAACAAGAAGGCTATCCCAACACCCCAAAGTCACGATGACTTTGGTCGGGCCAGGTATTGGAATAACCACAAGCACAAAAGGATGCCCCAGCATAACACAAGACCTCAAGGATCTTGGTGGGTACTACGTGGGACAACCAAGAAGACAAAAACAAAGAAAGGAGCAAGATATGCCCCTATGTTGACTATTCAAAGCACACCATGATATGAGGGATCAAGGCGACCACGAAAAGTGATGATAGGGAGCTCAAATGATAAACAAAATCCAAAAGCATCAAAAGATCACAATCAATTTCAGATATCCTCTACCATAGGATCAAGATGATGGATGGGGTTGATGAGGTCTCTTAGGAAGGATACATCTTGTTGAGACCGATGATGGATTGTAAATTAAAAGATCAACATGACGTAGGATACTAGAAACCGATTGGATCGTGTGATACAGATGACCGTTGTTTGATAAGCACTAGCTCGGATAGGGACATACTTGATGACACGACAAGCGACATGATGACAGGATGATAGGACAAAAGGTAATAAAAACCCTAAAGACCTAGGGGCTCGAGGGTTGATCAAAGATCAACCGTGCCTACATGAAAGTGCAGAGCCCTCGTAGTTTGATAAGAGACCATGGATAAAAGCGGAAAGAGGAAAATGAAGACCTCGATGGAGGACAATGATCAGATGGAAAAAATGCCCAAGGGGCGGACCAAATGATTGACCTTGTCTATGTGAAAGCACAAGGGCCATGTAGCTCAACACAAGGCCAAAGATAGATGATGGAAGAGACAAGACAGACAAAATATAGAACCCCGGGGGCG
>CM021100.1:711096636-711163532 GCA_007115665.2 Sequoiadendron giganteum
ATGGAATTGGATTGTATGAGGGTAGCCTATAGCTAGAGACCAATGACAAGGGATTATGAGATGGAAGGAAAAGAAGATGCTAGGATAGGTGGATAGATGATGGGGAGATATAAATTTTCTAGGATATATGGATAGAAGGATAAGGATTCGGAAAGATGACATGGATTACTGGGTAGATAAACGGATGAGGAGATAAGGATGAAAAGATGGAAAAGGACTTGTGGATGGGTAGATAGGAAGATAAGGATAGGGAGATGGATTGGATGTTTAGATAGATGAATGGGGAGATAAGGATGAAAGTATGAAAAGGACTATGGGATGAGAGGATGGGGAGATGGAGAAGATTACCTGGCGGAATGGATGGACGATGTCTCCAAGGACCCAATTGCAAATAAGGAGATTCCCCCACTCTATATGTTTCATGCATGATGAGGCAAGAGGGATAGCAAGATGGGTGGATAAGGGAGTGAGATGGGCAATGGAAGATAGATAGAGGTGGATAAGGAATATGATAGTGTATGGATGGGAATATATGCCAAGAGGTGTCCAAAGCATGTATATAGGTTTGCCCCTACATTTATCAAGATCACAAAGAAGAGGGAGGAAGTGGGATAAATGGGATAGGATGGATAGGATGCAGAAGATAGGCAGATGTAGGAGATGGAGGAAAGGAATGCGTAAATGGATGTTGCTCCCAATCATGGAAGGAGACTAGATGGGGAATTTTTGCATGATGCCTATTTTCTAGGTTTTCATCATGTGACTTATCCAAGGCGTTTGTTTGCCAAGTTTTCACCATTGGACGAATGATTTTCTCTTTACAAGTTTCTAGGATTGGGGCATACCCTTCATATTAATCTATTTTCCCTGCCATAGTCAACCCCTTCCAGGATTGGGGCATCTTCATCCATTTCCCTACTAGTGTGGACATCTCATATCCTCCTCCCCATGTTGGGGCATCATCCTCTGGTTAATTCCTCTATAGAGTCATCTGCACTTTCTTTTCTTCGAAGCACGGTTATTCTAATGGTACTTCGAAGAGGGGCAAAATGTAGACATCCAAATTTGATCACTTCCATATTATCAAAATCGTCTATTATATTAATCTATTTTATTATTAGTGATTAAATAATTTATTTAATCATTATTTCATTTTCTTCCTGAGGTTCCTGAAGTATCTAATTAAATAAATTAAATACTTTACCTTACCCCCTTGTCTTCTCTAAATTAAATAAACATGACAAATTATTTAATTTAGTCATTTAACTATTTGAATTAAAACCAATTTTTAATTCCTCTTTTCTCTCTCCTTGTCATGATGGACGAAATGATGGAGTGGAGGTGTGATAGGGGAAGGTGTTCAGGACCAACATTGGCACTTGTGGTGGATGTGAAAAGATAGGTGGAGGAATGGATGGAGAGGGTGGCGATAATGGAGGAGTTGGGATAGTGATTTTTGGGATGTAGGGACCCAAAGTAGATTTAGGAGATGGAGGAGGTGAATGATTTTGTGGGGGAATAGCAACTTTGGATGTCATTATGGACTTTTCATGTGAAGGTATGGCACCTTTTTTCTTTGGGATCCACATGGTTTTTATTTTTTCTTTGGTGGGCCTTTGTGGCCTTTTGGATTGATTTGGATTTGGGACTTGATTTTTCTGTTCTTCAACATGTCTTTTGAAGGGGACATGAGGAGCTTTAGATTCATGTGGACATTTGGATTTATACATTTTTGCTTTGGCATCCAAAGTGTTTTTAGTAGCAAGGGGATAGGTGCGAAGAGATGGATGATGTGGAGTGATGGAGGTAGGGTTAGAGGGACTATGTGTAGATGGAGAATGTGTAGGTATGTGCCTTTGTTGATCCTGATTAGGAGTTATGAATGTAGGATATTTATGTGGTGTACGAGGGAGAGGGGGTGGATGAATGAAATAATGTGTAGGATAAGATGGAGGGGGTGATTTTGGGATGTAAGGACCCAAAATAGACTGTGTATATGGAGGATGTGTGGGTTTTGATGGAGGGATATAAGAACCCATAGTAGATGGAGGATTAGCAACAATGGATGGAGGGACATAAGGACCCAAAATGGATTGAGAGGATGAGGGAGGAAGATGGATGGTTGTTTTTAGGTAGTATGATGGAGGAGTGGGGATGGCGGCATATGTCTCGGTAGAACGATGGGAAGTACCTCTTGTGCCTTTAGAAGAGGATCATTTAGGATGTACAAAGGTTGTACCAACATCTTTAGAGTGCAAGTTTTGGGAGACATATCCAAGACCATGTGTGCCTAGATGTTCTTTGACTTGAATGGGTTCTAAAATACCTTGCTCATGAAGGCCTAAACCTTTTTCTCGATAGTTCATGTTCTCAAGCATATGATCTATGGTAGGATGCTTATTCTTTTGGAAACATGATGTGAGTGTGTTAGCAGGTGGAGGAGGAAAGGTGGTGCATAGACGTTGTTTTGCTTCTGCAAGAAGACCACCATGGACGCATGTAATGTTACCAAGGTGATACAAAAATGGCATTGGGATGTTAAGACTAGATGGCGATCAAGGATCATGGGATGGAGATGAGGGGATAGCCGCATCAGGAGGAATGAGTGATAAGGGATCATGAGAGGAATTTTGGAGTATGATGGGATCTGGATTAATGGTAGTGGATGATAAGGGCTCATGAGATGGAGTGATTGGATCTTGAAGGCAAATGGGATCATGGGATGGAGTGGAGGAGATAGTGTGATCTTGAGATGGGGTGGATGGAAGGATAGGATCATGACTTGGTTGAGGATATGGATCATGAGATGAAATGGATGGAGGACTATGTTCTTGAGATGGAGTAGATGGGGTGGAGGGATCTTGATTTGGAGGAGGGGATATGCTTGTATGCTTTAGATCCATCTCTTGGCACGACTCATCTTGTGGGGGATGTATGATGATGGAAGAGTGTTGGAGGGACTCCTTAATTAGGGGAGAGAGGAGGATGGAGGATTCATGAAGGTCATTGGATTGAAATTTGTGAATATTAGGACTAGGAGGAGGGGATTGGATGTCTTCAATGGATTTGATGGGTTTGACCGGCTCAATGGTTTGGACGGTGTCAGGAATGGTGATGGGAGGTATAGGTGTAGGATAGCGGAGGGCCTCATCACTAGTGACAGTACATGATAGAGTGGGAGGGAATGGTGTCTCTTCTTGCATGAGTCCTTGGGAAACATTTGGAAGGGATGTAGGATTAGGTAGAGTGATGGGAATGTATGGAGGATTAGGATTAGGGATTGGTGGATTAGGATTAGATGTAGGGATGGAAATGGATGTAGGACTAGGCGGAGATGGAGGATTAGGATTAGATGTGGGTAGGGGATTGAATGTAGGACTAGGAGGGGATGGAGGATTAGGATTAGGATTAGATGTGGGTATGGGATTGGATGGAGGATTAGGATTAAGAATTGGAGGATTAGATGTAGAACTAGGAGGAGATGGAGGATTATGATTAGGGATTTGTGGATTAGGATTGGATGGAGGACTAGGAGGAGATGGAGGATTAGGATTAGGTGAAGGGATGGAAATGGATGGAGGATTAGGATTAGATGAAGGATTATGATTAGGGATTTATGGATTAGAATTGGATGGAGAGATGGGAATGGATAGAGGATTAGGGATTGGTGGATAAGGATTAGATGAAGGGATGGGATTTGATGTAGGACTAGGAGGAGATGGAGGATTAGGATTAGATGAAGGGATGGAAACGGATGTAGGACTAGGATTAGATGAAGAGATGTGTGGATGAGGATTAGATGTAGAACTAGGAGGAGCTGGAGGATTAGGATTAGATGAGTGGATGGGACTAGATGAAGGACTAGGAGGAGATGGAGGATTAGGATTAGATGAAGGGATGGAAATGGATGTAGGACTAGGATTAGACGAAGGGATGTGTAGATGAGGATTAGATGTAGAACTAGGAGGAGATGGAGGATTATGATTAGATGAGTGGATGGGACTAAATGAAGGACTAGGAGTGGTTGGAGGAGATGGAGGATTATGATTAGATGGAGGATTAAGATATAATGCGGTGAAAGGGAGAGTGATGTAGGAAGATGTGGATGTTGGATTAGATTGGGATGGGGAGTGATATTAGGAAGATGTAGATGAAGGATTAGAATGGGGAGTCATGGGATTAATGTAAGGGTATGGGGATGGGGGATTGTGATAGGAAGGTGTGGATGCTGGATTAGAATAGGAAGATTGAGGTGGTGAACCATTGTAGGAGGACATGTATGGTGGGTTGGCGTAGGAGGATATGGATGGTAGATAAGGATGAGGGGATTGAGATGGTGGATTAGGATAGGAGGAATATTGGGATGGGGGATTGTGATAGGAATGTGTGAGTGTTGGATTAGGATGAGAAGATTGGGATGTGCGATTGAGGTAGAGGTATTGGGATTGATGATGATGAGGATAAGAGGAAGTGGATGTTGGATAGGATAGAGGTTGAAAGGGAGGACATGGTGAATATGTCAATGGTGAGGATGTTGGATATCCCTTGTCAAGGGTAGTATAAGCACTGTTATTATATGTGGATGAAGGCATGGTGGGATAGTTTGAAGAAGTAGTGGGATTTTGGGAGGCGGTTGAAGAGATCTTGCTAGCAATGATAGCGTCAAGGGAATCTATATAACAATCTTCATGATCAACAAGATTTTCATTATTGTCATCAACGGAGTTAGGATTCCCTTTGACTACTATTATTGGTCGTGTGAGAGGGGGATAAAGATTCATGATGGATATAGATTAGAAGGAAAAAATAGAGGATGGATAGAGAACTAGGATGAATTGAAAGCTCATATGGGGATTGGATGAAAGCTCAGATTAGGATTGGATGAAAGCTCGGATTGGGATTGATGGGATGAATGCACAGATTATAACTAAATTTGAAAACATGATCATGGGTTTTAACTAGAGGACGTAAGGTGTTGACAATCAGATTTTTGCCAAATTTGGTAGTTTTCAAAAATTGTCAAATTTTGCCATTTTAGGAAACTTCGTAGGAATACGTTTGAGAGTCTAGTTTTTTCCACAAAATACCCAATACTAAGATAGGATGAATTGCCAATTAACATCGGAAATATGAGACATGCATTCAGAGTTATTAACGAAACAGTTCATCAAAAACTGGAAAATTAAAAAAAATAAATGCTAATTTATGATTTTGAGGGTCAAGATGAAAGTTTGAGGCTCTAAAAACGTGTCGAAGGAGGATCCAAGGGACTTGGAAGTCGGTTGGGAATCCAAATGGCAGCTCCTAATGCAACCACCCATAAAATTTCAGCCAAAACCCACATCCGAGTCAAAAGTTATGGCCTCCGAAAGTTTCGGCATAAAAATCAAAAATTTTAAAAATAAAATCTAGATAATTGGGATGGATGATTTGATGATAGATATGGACTCCAATGATGTTCTAAGAAGCACTTATGCAGTTTGGTCGATGAAACGTTGATTTTCAGAAAATGTTGACGGATGCTCGAAATAGGGAAACGACCACTCAGAACGGGTAATCAGATATTCAGATTGGATAGATAGATGGTCGAGAGGGGTGAATGGGGGCTTGTAATGGCCAAATGAAGGTTTGGATTGATCAAATGGTCAAATGGAGGCTTTGGGGATTCGAATGGAGGTTAAACGGGTGAAACTGGTCGTTCAGCGGGGCGTATTCTCACTTCTGTAGAAAAAGCTGAAACAGAGGGCAAGGTCGCTCCTCTGCAATAAAAAAGATTAAATAGCAAAGGGAAAATTCACCCCTCTACAGAAAATGGCTAAAATAGAGGGCAAGGTCGCCCCTTTGCAGTGGAAAAGGCTGAAACAGCAAAGGGCAGATTTGCCCCTCTGCAGAAAATGGCTGAAACAGAGGGCAAGGTCGCCCCTCTACAGTGGAAAAGGTTGAAACAGCAAAGGGAAGATTCGCCCCTCTGTAGAAAATGACCGAAACTGAGGGAAAGGTTGCCCCTCTGCAGCGGAAAAGGCTGAAAGAGCAAAGGGCAGATTCACCCCTCTACAAAAAATGACCGAAACAGAGGGCAAGGTCGCCCCTCTACAGTGGAAAAGGCTGAAACAACAAAGGGCAGATTCACCCCTCTACAGAAAATGGCTGAAACAGAGGGCAAAGTCGCCCCTCTGCAGTGGAAATTTGAACTTGGTTTGGATAAGGGATTTTGGCAAGGACTTAAAATGGTTTAATAATAGTTTGACTTACCAAAATTTATTGGTTCTTCACAAAAAGACACTTTGAGCAAGCACAATCCTATGATTAGTGTTTAATGGGTATGGCCGGCAAAAGTCTTACTTTAGGATGAACAAGGTTTCTAAGGAGTCCTCGATATACGCTCAGTATGTGAGGCATAAACCGTGAACACCAGTCCGTCACAAGTGTGAGTCGGGAGCCCTAATGAGATACTGAAAGGCTCGGACCAACTCTTCACGTCTATCTAGGTATCATCCTAGCTTCATCGTTCTGCCAATTACGATGCAACTAGATTGAGGTACAACTTTGGCTCTCCCCCTTTTATATACCCCGCCGGTACGCGTGGTTGGGATCATCCCTTGGGGTGATGAAATCCCCAAGCAGGTCCCACTAAGAAGATGACACTAATTGTTTCCAATGACCTTCGGATCCGCACAACGTGCAAAGGAGGAAAGTGAAAACAAAATAATGCCCCCTTAGGGTAAAATAAGTAAAATAGACACAACAAACAACAAATATTACTTTCCCCTACTTATACTAAGTACATAGATAAAGTAGCAAGGAAAGACTTTTAAGAATCAAAATAAAAAGGAAGGTCCTGCAAGGAAATGTTAATTGTTTATCCCTTCCCTTTTGTGATTTTGCAACAAAAATATGCAAGATACCAGCAAGCAATCTGACTTCACTCATCAACAAACAGGATTAGTGGGTTAGAGCACAAAATAACAAAAGAAAGAGACAAAAACGAAGCTAAAATGTCCCTTTTTACCTTCTCGAATGTGCTGTTAAGGGAAAATTTGCCCCTCTACAGAAAACAGTCAGAAACAGCAAAGGGCAGGGTCGCCCCTCTGCAGAAAACAGTCAGAAACAACAAAGGGCAGGGTCGCCCCTTTGTAGAAAACAGTCAAAAACAGAGGGCAAGGTCGCCCCTCTGCAAAAAACAGTCAGAAACAACAAAAGGCAGGGTCGCCCCTCTGCAGAAAAAAGTCAGAAACAGAGGGCAAAGTCGCCCCTCTGCAGAAAATAGTCAGAAACAGAGGGCAAGGTCGCCCCTTTGTAGAAAATAGTCAGAAACAAAGGGCAAAGTTGCCCCTCTGCAGAAAATAGTCAAAAACAGAGGGCAAGGTCACCCCTTTGTAGAAAACAGTCAAAAACAGAGGGCAAGGTTGCCCCTCTGTAGAAAACAATCGAAAACAGCAAAGGGCAGGGTCTCCCCTCTGCAGAAAATAGTCAGAAATAAAGGGCAAGGTCACCCCTCTGCGACATCCAAGAGGGAAAGTTCGCCCCTCTGCGACCTGAATCTACAAACAAGCAAACAACAAAAAAAGTGAAAGAAAGAGACCCCTTTGTGGGTCCCATCGGGCATGCTAGAAATGTGATCCTAATAAAATGCTGCTTCCTAAATGTGAGATGTTAGATAAAACTAATAGTGCAATAAAGAGAAACAACAAGATAATAGGGCACCTTAATGATTAGCCTAAGAAAATGAACAATATGAAAGCAAGATAAACAAATAAATTGCTGTTATACCTTCATGTTGTTGCTTCCTTGGTTGGCCCTTGATGTTGAAGTCTTGTGTGCTCCTTGGATGGAAATGAAATGAAGTGGATGCAAGATTAATTGATGCAATATGGGTGCTAAAATGGATGAGAGCTTGAATGACAATTTTGTAAGAGTTTATTTGCAAAAGACTTGATTCCTAAAATGAGAGAAATGAGGGGGTATTTATAAGATAATTGGAATTCTCTAGAGAATTCAACGGTTGGGATTGATCCAATAAAGATCAAGATGAAGGGCTATGGTAAGTTGAGGACTCACAAGCCCTCACATCTTGACATGTGGAAGGTGAGATGTCTTAGGGTGGAGTGATGTGGAAATGAGGTGGATCTTGGGGGATGAGAAGATTCTTTGGAGGAATAAAAGTGAATTAAAAATTCACAATGATTGGAAGAATCTAGTGGATAAGAGAGGGTCTCCAAAAAGCTGGAAGATTTGTCACATGTGGGTGATGTGACAAGTCCAAGGTTCTAGAAGCCCTTGGCACATGTGAAGTGACAAGTCAAGGCTTCTAGAATCTTGCATGGGGGATGGGGAAGACCTTGGAAAGATAAAAGTGAATTAAAAATTCACATGGGGAAGAGAGGAACCTTGGGAAAATAAATGTGAATTAAAAATTCACATGGGGAAGAGAGTCCAGGCTAAAAATGGTAAGTGGGAAGGTTGACCAGAAAAGGTAAGCCAAATGTGGCTAATGATTTTGATTAAGGTTGTGCAAACACAAGATTAAGGTAATTAATGAGAGATTAGAAGCAAGTGGGAGATTATGGAGGATGTGACACTTAATCAAGATTAAGTGGTGCACATCCTAATCACAGATTAATTAATTTAATCTGGATTAAAAGAGGGTTATGGGGAATGTGACAAGGAGAGAGAAAAGAGGAATTAAACATTGGTTTTAATTCAAATGGTTAAATGACTAAATTAAATAATTTGTCATGTTTATTTAATTTAGAGAAGACAAGGGGGTAAGGTAAAGTATTTAATTTATTTAATTAGATACTTCAGGAACCTCAGGCAAAAAATGAAATAATGATTAAATAAATTATTTAATCACTAATAATAAAATAGATGAATATAATAGATGATTTTGATCATATGGAAGTGATCAAATTTGGATGTCTACAATGCCATAACATGTTCTCTGCTGGGAGTTTTACCTCCAAAGCATTTGCAAATAGAGAAGAGTCTTCATCTTTCTCTATAGGTGCAGAATTACATGACTTTACAGAGGCACTGTTACAAAGAATAGGTCGTGCATCCAACTTGTACAGAGTACTAGTCCAAACACCCTTAGCTAGCACCATTGCACCTCTAGCCATTTTACAACATTTACTAGAAAAAAAAACTTCTACACCAACATCATTTAACTTACTAACAGAAAGAATATTTCGAGCCAAACCTGGAATATGAAGAACACCACCTATTCCTTTGACTCTCCCATCAGGAAATTGAATTCTGACTCTTCCTTTGCCAACAATCTCCAGCATTGAATCACTTGCCAAGTACACCTTTCCACCATCATACTTCTCATACTTTGAGAACCAATATTTGTGGGATGTCATGTGGAAAGAGGCACCAGAGTCAGTCAGCTAGACATCATCAGATGTCTGAGTTTCCAAGGTTGCAATGAAGGCATCTACATCACTATGAGAAGATTCATTATCAGAAGCATTCTTCTTCTTCTTCTCTTTACAATCCCTTCGGATGTGACCAGGTTGCCCATAGTTCCAACATTTTACCTTGGATTTTTTACTAGGAGACTTTGATCTCCCTTTAGACTTGGATTTTGACTTGTTGTCTTTCTTCTTGCCTTTCTCCTTTGGTCTACCTCAAACAACAAGAGCCTCTTTGGCCATCTCATAAGATTTCCTTCGCATTTCTTCAGATAGAAGCGAAGCAACCGCATCATCCATCTTGAAAGTAGTGGTTGTGCTTCCAATAGCCATCACAAGATGATCCCAACTATCAGGTAATGAACATAACAAGAGCATGCAATGATCCTCCTCCTCAATCTTTACACCTACAGATGCCAGTTGAGTAACACTCATGTTAAACGAGTTCAGATGGTCTGCAACAGATGCACCTTCGTCCATTTTCAAGGAATACAACTTCTTCCTCAGGAATAACTTATTTACCAGAGACATTCCCTGATAAATGTCACCAAGCTTCTTCCACAAAGAAGCTGCAGACGTCTCCTCATGAACATTTAGGAGCACAAAATTGGCTAGACTAAGTGTTATCAAACCTCTTGCTTTTCTGTCAGTAAGATCCCAAGCTTCTTGGGTCATAATTTGTGGCTTAGTTCCAGACACTGCAATCCACAGGTCTCTATCCACAAGCAGGTCTTCAATCTTGAGTTTTCATAACTCGAAGTTGCTGCCATTAGACTTCTCAATCTCAACTCTACCAGATGTACTCACCATCTCAAAATAGAAACAAGTTATCAATGCAAGACTCCCACTGGAAACAATATTGGCACAAAAAACTGTGCTTTTCCTTCAAAGATAACAAAATCGGCCAAGGTCTGATACCAGTTTGAAGGGAAAGAGGGTTGGATCTAACGACCCAACAATGCGGAATCCTTTCCCTTAACACCAATACAACAGAGGAGTGAAGCATAAATTGATTCTAATAGCTTCTAAAACTACTTGAAATGCATACAACCATTGAAATGAGATAACAGAGAATGAGCAAACACAGATGACACAGTAGTTTATGTGGGAAAACCTTTTCAGGTAAAAAACCCACCATACAAAGTCAAGTCTATTGTATTATAGTAATGAATCGATTACTTACAATTTCCAAACTTCTCTATTCTGCTCACAATCGCCCAGAGAGATTCGGATCCACTATTACAATGTTTTCTCAACATATAGTTCGAACTCTCTCCCAAAACTTACGTTCTTCTTCTTCTTCAGCTCTTCAACCTTGGACTTCAACTTCTTTATTGCAACTTACACAAAAGGCGTATATAACCAAACACCTACAAGACAGTGAAAGTCAAACTTTACAATCAATGCCATCAACCAATGGCCAACCAAGAAACTCCAACTCAACACACAATCAGAAGAGCCCATGACAAATCCTGCATTGAACCACCCAGGCATTCAATGCCATGCCAAAAACGGGTTCGACTCCGCCAACTTACGTTGGCCATGCACCTGCAACAATAACTATTTTGGTAACCCTCCAATCAGCAATCAGTTAGACCACCACGTGTCACCATCCCATTTCCTATCGCAACTCATAGAGAGATCAACACGTCCAAACAGACATTGAGAACTTACAAGACTTCCAAGTCTTTACAACTCTGCCGGAGTCGGAGTCGGAACGGGAACCAGAAACGGAAACAAGAATTTACCAAAAGTTCAGGTTCAGGAATCTTTTTGGTTCCGCCTCCGCCAATTGCAGGGAAGAGCAAGCCCGAGATAGTTCAGCCCGGAGGAAGTCAACACAAAGTCAAACCCAAAGACATGACTGAAGTCGGAGTCGAAAATAGAAACATGGCTTTACCAAAAGTTCCAGGTTCAGGAAGCATTCCGGTTCCGCCTCCGACAACAGCAAGAAACAACAAACCCGAACCAGAACGAAGTGGAGGAAACCATCCTGAGGAAAATCCAAACCGCAAGGAAGACCAAATCACACAAGTAGGAATCGGATCCGGAGCCGGAACAGAAACATAAATGGGAACCTTACAAACTGCCACAGTTAAGTTCCAAAATTGGTCTGCCTCCGCAAGAGACAAACCGACAAACCTTAAGAAAGTGGGGAGCGGAGCAGAAGTTGGAATGGGAATAGAAATCAGAACAAGGCAAAAAATAACAATGCCAAGTTCCATCTCGGTTCCGCCTCCGCCAGACAAAGTAAAAGGCACAAAATTTTGCCAAGGCAAAAGAATGAGGACTTCAAGCTGGAAGTTGAGACACAATTTCTCGACACTTAAACCCCAATTTTCTTAGATGAATGTCATGATATTTATGATCCTGTAATCAAATAATTTTTGTCTCCATTGTATCAATAAATTACAAATACTCTAATGCCTAGATTTCTCAAGTCTTGTAGAGATTGAATTCAACTCAGATCATAAATACAATTGGTTGACTAGTACTTCATGGAAGAATATACTATGCTAAGATTTTATGGATCAAGAGTAGAGCCCTACAAACTTCCAATACATGTGATAGAGAGAGTTTTGCATTGGAATATGTACATCAGATGGAGAGTACATATCAGCTATACTTTTTCAGTCAACAAAATAAGAGCATATATCCTTATTTACTTTTTTCATGTGGAAGGTTCACATACAAGAGAAAAACATTCACTATGACACATGAACTTCAATTTTTTTTTGATGTTGACTCTCATTGGCAATATGACCCATGTGACATCATTACAAAAAGGCTTGTGGCCAATAAGAACACTGTGAGTATAATTCAACATGAAAGTAAACCCTTGCTAGAAATATTGAAAAAACGAAATTCTTGGTATGAGGTCAAAAAACTAATGGAGGAAACTTCTGTTGAGAAAGGTATTTCTTTTGAACAATTTTTGGAATAAATAATGGCATTGTACAAATAGAGAGAAGCAAAAATTCCAATTAGGAGGTATGAAAATATTTATGTAAAAGGTGATCAATCATCTATTTTAGTTAAAATACCAAATTCTCTAAGAATGGCTTGTACATATGAAAATTGGACACCATAAAAAATTACTACCTTTCGGTCTATGAGGAAGGATCTAGGTGAACCAAAAACTAGTACAATGTTTCAAGAGATCTGAAAACATGTCGAGTTTAGAAATTAGTGGAATAAAGAGAATCCCTTTGAAGATGATCAATGTGGTGATGATAGGGAAGAACAAAGTATATAATATGCAAGAAAATTAAAACATGGTTTAAGTGAGAGCACAAAACCAACATATAATTCAAGAGAATCCATAGTCAAAAAATGGGTTATGAAGGTGGTGGTTTGGGGCCCAAAGGACAAGGAATTTGGGAACCAATAGAGGTAGATCATAGAAAACCTAGTGATTTTCAAGGTGTTGGAGCTAATAAAAAACCTAAGGCATACATAGACAACTAAAATAATACATTTTGTTACAACTTCAAATAATCATGGTTAGATACAATCACAACCGGGACATGGTGGAGAATCTATTGCAATTGACACCTGCATTGGTGGTGATGTTATGGGTAGTAGTACTAGTAGTGGTAAACATGTACTACAAAAAAAAATTACACAAAAGAGGCCAACAGTAGAAGATACTACATATACACCCAATGATCAAGACATTTTGAAGAAGCAAAGGATTATGAAAAGTCCAAGTACAACTACCAGTAGCACTACCTTAATTTCCATCCTAAAGGAGTTATTTCCATTTTCAAAAGGAACCCCTCTAGTTGTTAGTGTGACTACAATAAGAACGGCTAATCCTCAACCTCAGTCTTAGATAATTAGAGATGTTCTTATCACTACAAGTACTCCTTCACCATTCAAGCATTCAATAATGTTTGCGACCCCAAGCTTTGATTACAATGTTGAGTTTAGTAATAAATTAGAAATGCATAACAAATAAAGGAAGAAAATGATAGAGAGTATATCTATTGTAACTGCATATCATGCAACAACTAGGGTATTACCAATATTTGACCCAAATACAAAAACCATGAAGGGTATGGTTGTTGTTCCCCAAGTTTAAAAAAAAACCTGAGAATCAAATACATAGCTTTGAATTTGAGGTTAGCAGTATCCAAATGGATTTTTATCTATTCAAATTTTAACAAAATTAATGTATCAAAAAAGAACAATGAATTAGTGTACACATCATTGTTAAAGAAATAAAGAGATATAAATAGGTTGTCGATTCAAATAGAAAAGTTATAAGTAGACCTAGAAAATGAGAAAATAAAGAGGAAATAAATAGATAACAAGAGTAATGAATTTTGGGGTAGGGTGCATAATTTATAATTGGAAGGGGAGGGTGGTGGCGGAGAGACCAGTGCCAATACTAGAGGGGACGAATACAATGAATGAAAACTTGGCACTAGTGAGTAAGTTTCAACTTTGCAAGGATTTGAGATTGCAGTAGGTAGAAGTCGAAGGGAACTCGATGGTGGTTATACATGAATTGAAATTAAGGAAAATGAATAATTGGAAATTCAAGCCCTTGGTGGACCAGGCATGTCTCTTAATAGGGGAACTAGGTTGCTTTATTGTAAACCACATCTATAGAGAGGTAAACAAGGCTACCAATAAGCTAGAAAATGAGGGGGGAAATGGTGGGAAGGCCACAAAACTCTACAATGCGTCAAAATCGAGTGATGATACTATATGTAAGGGGGTCAATCTATGGATAGGTACCACTAAGATCGAAGCAATGCAAACACTTTGGACATTAATAAAATTTTGTTTTTATGTAGCAAAAAGGAGAGCAATGAATTAGAAAAAAAAGAATAATTTTTTTTGCATCTACATCTACAAGAAAAGAGGATGAACAAACATAAGTGGAACTAAAATTGAATGAACTAAAGCAAAGGTTAGATGAGAGCATCAAAAAATACGACGATGATGAAAAATCCACTTCAAAAAATTTAAAACAAAACCTAAAAAAATCCAATGCCTCAATAAATAAATAAAAAGTCAATCTAGAAGAACAAAAACAAAAAATAAAACATTGGGAATGAAAATTGGAGGAACAAAGAAAAACCAATGAAACATTGGGGGTAAAGCTGAGCGAAGCAAAAAATGAAATAAAATATTCTTAGTATAGGTTAACTACATTTTGTAGAAAAAAATGAGGGATATGAAACAAAATATCTAGGAGGAAATAATGCAGATGATTGATCATTTGTGCTAATTATTTCAATTGATTGATTATCTGACAATACATAATAGGATGCTCAAAATATGTAGTTGACAACAAAAATGTGAATTCAAGAGAGAAAATTACAAATCAAAATTTGCAAAAACTCTACAAAGCCAATGAAAATGAATTGAAATACAAAAGAATTCATGACCGAATTGATGCCTCAATAAAGGCATCAAATATCATTCAAAAGTGTTTGAAACTATGTGAAATAGAGGAATTTCTATATCAGGTTGCAAGAAAGATGAAGAAGCTGCATAAAAAAGGTAGAAAACTTAATAGAGCTTGGTTTTCCCTTGGCTTTTGACACAACATAGTAATTCACTGGAAATGATACTTTTAGAAAGAAGATGGACGATACAAGGAAGATTGATTTGGACTAGTTTCCTCAGAAACTTAAATGAGGTAAATTTTTTGGATTCCATCAAACCATTGATAGACTTGAATGCAACTTTGATTGAAAAATTCAAGTCAAGTTCTAATTTCAATTATGAATTTTTAACAAATTTTCAAGTAAGATATTAGCAGTTAGAACAAATTTCATTTCCATGAAATGAACAGTGGAGAACACTACAAAAGCTAATAGAATGATTTGATAATATGAGTTTCCAACTCAACTCTATGTAGAGTTGTTTTTTTAGCAAGATTTTGCATTTTGAAAATCAATACAAAACTCAAATTCATTAATATGCTCAAATAATTTATATTATTTATTTTCTAAATTAAAAAAAATTGGTTTCTACTACTAGATACACATTAAATGATTGCTAATGTTGTATATGATATTGTTGTTATTAAGCATTGATTTGAATCATTGAGTGCATGTAAAACTTATTAGTATGACATTAAAAAAATGAAATTATTAATAATATTTTAATTAATAAATGTAAATAAAAAATTGTGTTAATAAATAATTAACCAATTTTAAAACAATGTTTAAAATTTAGATTCTACATTGAAATAGTGAAAAATAGTAGTATGTTAATTTATTCAATCTGATTCATGGAATAAAATATAAAATATCATCAACAAAAATTTGGATTTGGAATATGATTCATGAAATGTAGTATAAATACTTAGTAATTGCTAAATCCTTTGCATTTATCAATTCACCTCCTAATTCTCACTTTGATGATGAGATTGAGAGTCTTCTTGACTTTGAGTCTAGTATTCATTTTCTCCACCCTACATATGTCCACTTAATACATATCAAGTTCAAATTTAATTGTGTCATTGTCATTTGTGCTACTTCTACTAACATTTGAAGTGTTGCAAAACTCTCTTCTTTCACATATAGACATCCAGATTGTGAGTGCCCTTTCAAAAGGAAAACTTTGGGTAATCGTACCTAATTCTATACATCTTCAAGCAATTTTCCAAACTCTTGTCTATTTTTTTTCTTATCTTTGATTTTAAAAAATCAATGCATTGAAAAATATCTCATCCTCCATTGACCCTAATATCATGGTTTGACGTAAATCAACAAGTTTGAAATATTCTAATAATGAATCACACATATTTCACTCCGACCTAAGGTTACCCAAAGCCTTGTTATTGATCTTGCTTGCATGGGATTCTCGAAGGAGTCAAACTATTTAATCATATTTGTTGAAAAATGGCCAAATTGTTCTCTAATCTTAGCTGCATTTATAATTCCTATTTTTTTCCATTGTATTTTGAACTTTTCAAATAAATTGATCAAGGTAATTACGTTCTATGAAAAATTCTTGTTGACAGTGGGCTTGGACCCAGTATTGAGGATACACAATAGACATGGATTGGAGTAGTTAATCTTGAGGGATTCATTCTAGAATATTTGAGGAAAGAGATACTGCAATACCTTTTAAAGTAGTATTTACAAATTTAACAATGTTGCTAAAAGGTTCCTTTGTAATAGTTACTTCTTTGGTGGAGCACCTAATTATTGTACAATAGTGCATTGGTATCTCAAATCCATGTACAAAGAAACATAACTCCCCACTTGCATTAAACTATATTTTTTTTAGGATTCTTCAAATCCATAATTAATTGCCAACTTATAAATTTTGGACTTCCAAATGGATAATCTAATAGATATAGATTATCAAGGGTATTGCATTTCATTCTACATAGTTTACTATATTCATAAATATACATAGTTAAATTACTCGGGATTTTTAATAAGATTGTTCATTTTATCTAGCATGGGGAGAAGACTAGATAAAGATAAGAGTGTCTCTATATCACTTAACCTATGTAAGAAGTTAGGAGCTTTGTCTACTGTGTGGTGATGTTTGTACATTACTCCAATCAAGGATTGATATTCTGAAAAAGCTCATTGCACTAGTCCATGCAAGGAGATCCATTTGGTATCAACATCCTTAAAAATATTCTTTCCTATTGTTATTCCCTCACCAAAATTTTGAAATTCTGTAAACTGTTTGGGACTTCGACAGAAGTATGATTAGAGCTCGTAGACTATATTTTCAACTTTTGATACTAAAGGAAGCTTGCTTACATTTTTAAATGTCAAATTAATTATGAGGGGTATATAATGAATGACAATAATGTATGGTGAACAAGTAGTTCGTAACTTTATGGAAAGACCATTCCTATTACCTTGCACTGCTGAAGCTCCATCAACTCCTACACACACCAAATTTTTGGCAATTTTTAATCATCCATAGCTCCAATTTCATTCAAACATTTCGCAACTAGTTCAAATAGATTTTGTGATGTTGAACCCTCTTTCATTTTATGAACACAAAGTAGATGAGGTTGGCATACATGTTTATGTATAATATACACATGCATACATACCCAAGAAGTATTATATACTGCAGTAACTTCATCTAAAGATAATGCAATGAAGGTTGACTCTTTTATTTTTTTCCTATAAATCTTATTTTTCCATCGTAGAAAGACAACATTCCCATTCCCATCCATATTTTATTGACCAATATGTGCTAGGAAAGTTAGGAATGCCCAAAAATGATAATAAATTATTATATTATGGGTAGTCTATCATAGTACACCCTTTGGAAAACTATGAAAAATTACACTTAATTAAACAATTTTTTCACTTGTGCTCCTACCATTATCTTTCCAAATTGAGCTTCAATTGAACCTTCATAACTAGAAAGCTTTACCTTTATTTGAATATGCTCATCATATTTCTTGCCATGCTTAACATGAAGACATTATTCCTTTGATTTCCATCTTACTATTGATTTTTCCTTTCCATTCTATGATTTTCTTTCATAAACTTTATCGATATGATTTTCTATAGTGTCAAGTTTTAGTTGTAGCTTCTTGTCCCTTTTATATTTCTAACTAGAAATATTACACTTGCATTCTGTTGGAGGTTCATCTTTGTTTGCATTATCCGTTCAATGAATGGATACTTTGACACCCAATCAATCTGAAAATGCCTTGTCATATCCCACTTGTGCCCCATTTTTATTTGGCTTTTCTTTTCCCCTTCCTTGTAGCAACATCATCTATGGCATCGACATTGTCATTTGGGTCAATTAACTCATTTTGGCTACCTTAGGTATCCCTTAAAACATATTCCATAACATTATCATCCCGATCCAACTCAATTAACTCATTCCAATCTTCCTTTGAGGTATTTTCATCTTCATTAATATTTCATGCAAGTGTTGATGATGTAGTTCCATCTTGATCTGATGGATTGGAAACATTGCCAAAGTACAACATTATGGTAACTTTGCATTTTGTGCATTTTGATGGCCTCCCTTAACCACCTGTGGACTCTCACTCTTGTTCCTTCTTGACATCTCTCACAAAATAAAAACTTTCAAAAAATATATTCTTGTTTAAGAATGAATCATAGAATATGGATCCTTGGTTCCTAGATGTATCACATGAACTCTACTCCTACTCAATATCATCTTTAAGATTGAAAGAAGAATGACAAAGAGATAAATAATATTATAAAACTATGAAAAAGTGATCACTTACCTTTAGGTTATCATTGACTTGCAATTCGCTAATACAACAATGCCTATAATTATAAGTTTGCAACTTTCCTATGATCCAAATCAAGAGATCACAAGTTCATAATTGAAAAAATGAATAAAAATAAATTAGTGTTTCAATTGAATTTATATTAATCCACATTTTATGAATTCCATAGGATTTTTAAACGGTATAGTAAAAATTTGGTGAATCTTGCGTGATTATACAATGATACATTTAAATATTGGGCGAATCAAACCTCGACAAAACACATACATTATAATTTTCAAGGAAATTATGGGCCTAGGATTATCATGGAGTTATCATAGTATTAGAAAAATAGGTCCTCATATGTGATTTTTTATTAATGTAATTGGTAAAATATGTCCTCAAACGTAATTTTTTTTTGTTATTGGAAAAATGGGTTCTCATACACAATTATTTTAAAAATTTATTGGTGAAATGGGTCTTCACACATGTGAACATTTAATGTTGTTGGTGAAACGTATCCTATTACACAATTTCATTTTAATAGTATTGGTGAATATGTGGTTGATTTAATACATGCTTCAGAGATTCCAGGTGAAAATATTAATGAGACCATTGGAAACGTGTAGCTTGTTATAGAAAAATTATTAATTACATATGCCTCATAAACTAAATTGATGGTGAATTGAAATGCATTGGATTGATAATTCATAAAATCTAGGTGATGTGGCCACCTTGTTGGCTGCAATGTGTTCACTAATTTCGAATTGGACGATACAAACTATTCACAAATTGGAGAAGATTCACAGCTAAAATAATGCTTGATACATAGTCTTGTTTAAGGGCTATTAAAATTATAGTCTTATCAAATTTGAGATGCCTTATTGACCATTTGATGGTCTAATGAAAGATATTTTTAGTCTAATAATATTCCAATCATAAATAGAACCATGATTAGCTTTATTTATGGTTACTACTATGCAATGATTGCAATCTTTCTATTTCTCTTTGAAAATCACATACTACTATGGTTTATTACTAAATATCTAACTCTAAATACTTGTTTATGTTTGCATTTGGTAATAGTAAGGTAAATTTATGGCTATCAATAACTTATAGCTACACAATATGGTACTACTCATATTCATGCAATAACTTATATCAACATACATGAAATTCATGATTCTTATAAATTCGTATTAAAAATATAGAACATTTATGTGCCCAATAATTAGCTACAAATTATAAGAAGAGATAAAGAATGTTTGATATATTCTCATTGATGGAATGAGTTTTATAGGTCCAAATTGTTTGTTGATATCAACATATGCTTGAAAAAAATGTTTCCATCACATGGTATTTTTTTTGGTGAAAGGTTTGAAACTAGTGTTGTTGATCTTTCCTAGCTGCCTCTTGTGTAGAACACACCATTATATGCACATATGTCTTAGTTTATTACTATGCTTGATAATAATTTCATGTGCACATATGATATTTTTATAACCATATAAAAAACTAATTTTAATTTTGTGTACTAAGTGTGTTTACAAACAACATGGTAAAGCATTGTAGATTACATTCCAAATAGTTGTGATATGAGGCACACTTTTTCATGAATAATGGCATGATCTAGAACAAGTCAAATTTGGAGAAATGTTAAACAAGAATTAAGAATGCAACTAAAACATATGAATATCAACAAATTCCTATGGGCTAAATAAATTTCTCAATGCTCAGTGTTGAGGAGTGTGCAATATTTGATGCATCTATCTATTTATATACCATAAGCATATGGTTATGCTCCACAATAAAAGAATGTTAAAGTCATTGACCAATTGACCATGCCACTCACATGCATGTATCTATATATACCTACGATAGAGATTCACATGATGTTGATGATGATTATTTAGAAAAAGTGGTTATATTATGTGTTGGTCATCACATATGTTGGTGTACAATTTATGAGTGGATTATATCTTAGTTAATGGATCACTTAGTATTGTACATAATAAAGTCTATCATCAAGGTAATCAATGATTAGAGTTTCCATTGTGAGCGTTTGTGTTGTGGGACATTAGCAAACCAAGTTTTGTCCCTATTTTTCCTATTACAAGAGGTAATAACACACAAATACACAACAAAATGGTACAATATTTAGCCATATTCAAGTCACAAAGGCTAACATTGGAAAGGCTACAATAGATATTGGTGATGTAGAGAGGGTAAGTTTGACATTCAATGTTATCTCTTTTCATTTAGAAAATCACCACCATTCTCATTTAAATGGAACCTTAATAAAATATAAAGTATATTAGCAAGAAGAAAAATGAAGAGAATCAATTATGGTCTATTTGTAAGTTCACCCTTAAGGGAACATCCAATACATGTTTCATTTTGTGATTTATTGTGATAAATCAAGATAGTGTTGGTAAAGTAATATGACTTGCAAAAAAAATATTTTTCAATATTATCCATATGATCATAATTTGGAACACTTATTATTAATATGATGTTATGTTTACACAACCAACTATAATATGATTTCTAAATATGATATTCAATAGTGTACAATCATGACATTCATGTTATTTTGTGTTGTTTTTTATTATAGGTAAAACGGGTTTTGAAGGGACCTTGAAACCCTTTAAAAAATAAAACATTGCATCAAAAAATAATAAAAAATAGAGCAACCAACCAAAAAGAATCCAAAAACCAACAAAACATCAGCTAGAAAGAGGCACAAAAAACAACACATGACTACAGATTCTTCAAGATATCAACCACTTACAAATCACTGTCGATGATCTTTTGATGCACATTCAGGACCTCAACAACCTCTTTAGCAAGAATTCCAACATTCATCTTAGTTTTATTTTGGGTTCTAGCACAAGAACCCATCTCACATGCCACTTTTTTTCAGACTCTAAGAAGATCACCAATCCCAACCATAACATCTTTCACAACATAATAATCCCCCAACCACTTCCTGGCTTTCTTATTCAAAAGGCACAAACCTTTAGCTTTGTTACACATAGCATGCTTTCTCATCTCAATAACCTTCTCCAACTTTTGATAAAAACGATCCATTTTCTCTTCAAGAACAACAATTTTGGGTTCAAAAGAATTTTTCTTCACCATCTCATCATCAATCATTTTTCAAAGTCTCAAAAAGTTGACTAACCTCAGTATAGACCTTAGTAACCTGAGCCTGAACATTAGGTTTCCTTGAGGTAGATGGATCTTTAGAATTATTAACCATCTCTCTAACCCTAAAATTGGTAAAATTCATTTCATGGAAGACCCAGTTAAAGAGCCTGAATAGGGTTAAGGAACCCTCTTTCTCCATGCCAAGAACATCAAGAAAATCTTCCCTCTTGAAATTGAAACCATCCCTATCAACAGCCCACTCCTCTCAAGAGTCTCTGCTAATATTTTTTTACCAAAGGCCTCCTTCCCTTTTTGAACAAAAATAAATGCATTGTGAATGGTAACCTCAAGGCTGAGACCACCAAAACCACCTTTAACCTAATCCTGCTCCTTGAACTAATCCTCAGGAAACTGCAAATTCCCAACAATAGGTGACAAAGCACTCTCCTCTTGGTCTTGACCCTCTTTCCTCTTATACTTCTTATGAAGATCCCTTTATTTGGTCCCTGCTTCCTCTTCAAACCAGTAACAGGGGAAAATCAAACTTTATATCCCTCAAAACAATATCCTTCATTTTCGCTTTACCAAAATCAACACTCTTCACGAGTTTAACATTCTAAGTTTCAACGGTACGGTCCTCCTCCTCCTCATTACCTGTATCATACTCAACATCCTTAGGGGTTTTGGAAGAGTTCCCCTTCTTTATTCTCTTTCCCTTAAAGGAAACTAGAGGTTTCAAATAGACTTCCATGGAAGCTTCCGACCTAGGCACATACTCATTATCATCAGACCCATCCTCAGACCTCGTGTCAGACTTCAAACCTTTCTTCTTCTTCCAACCTTTGGAGACCTTCTTGGGTTCACTAGGAATGATAAAAGGCTTAACATGCTTAGAGATTAAGAGGATTAAACCCTCATGAAGAACAGGGTTCTTGGGATCACACTTATGATCTATGATACCATGTTCCAAAGACACCAACAAATAAAAAGGAAAAGACACCTTTTTTATATGCCTGAAATGATTAAGTAAGACAAAGTGATACTTAAAAAAAACAAAGAAACACCCATCGAGGGTGAAGTAACTCATAATTTCATCAGCAACATCTCCCCATATAGCCTTGATAGAGGAGTGACAACATCCCCCACATTTATCCCACTCTAACTTCAACCTCTCATCTTCCTTGAAGAAGATTTCGAGGGCTGCACTGGACTCATTTTTATCCCTATAAACTTTTCTTCCGTCAGTGGACAAACTAGTAATCTTTGCAGTAAGATCCTTAGTAATATTGAACTCCTTGCCACCAATCTTCAAAACTCTATTCTACCAGCCTTCGAGGAACCCCTGAGACATCTTAGGATCATGACCATGCAATTTCTCCATGTAGGGAGTTACTCCCCCTACCTCCAATAATTCCCAAACCTTCTTATTGCTCTTACCAGTATCATAGAATAGGCTTAGCATGGTTTCATTCACCCCCCATCATTGCAATAGACAAACACCACAACATATGAAAAACTTGCAAAGAATATGAAGAAGCCTCGAGAAGGAATTGGTTTTCCAATTACCCACAATCCGTGTGGAAAATACAAGATTGCAGAAGGAAATAATGAACCTTAAAAGTCCAGCCTTTTGTACCTTAGACCCATCAATAAACCACATAGCCTTGCCTTCGGAAAAATTACACCTAGATAGGAAATACCACAAAAGGATACACATGTGATAAATCCCTATAATAAAAGAAACCTCCACATCATCCCCTTTGTAAATCATGATGAAGAATTGAATGAGATTAAATATAGAGGGGATCATGCTCTTCCCACACCAAATGATCATACACACCATAGTTATCAAATAAATCAGCTAAACTATTTCCCTTTCTATAAACATGGGAAATAAAACATTGATCAAAGGAACCCAAGATATCTAAAGCATCAAGTATAAGGGATTCCACTATCCATGAAAGGGGAGATGAATTATTTAGGCTATTGATTATATTAAGGGAATCATCCTCAATCCAAACCTTCTTATAACCTCTAGAATATGCCATCTTCAAACCATGATAGGCTACAAAATCTTCTGCAAAGTGGTTTTTCTGGGTTCCCAAAGGGAGCACCACCACAAAAAAAAACCTACCATTAGAAATACTCAATACTCCCCCACAACTAGCAGGACCCAGATTAACTTTAGTAGCTCCATCAAAGTTAACTTTCACCTAACCAGTAGGAGGAGCCTACCACATAAAATCAATCCTAAAAGATTTAACTTTGGCTAGAGGCAAGGAAATGTCACAGGGAAACTTCTAATTCCAAACAACATCACCATCCCCCAGAGAACCCACAAGCTTAGGACCATACTGAAAATAAATCTTTTTCAAAATATTCTCTTTAATTGTAGCACAAATTTTATGAGCAAGCCTGAAAGGAGGGAAAGTAGAATCCTAAAAATCATGTTGTTTCTTTCCAACTAGATTCCCCACATAAGATGAGGCAGAATGAGAGACCATAGGAAGACCACAGTAGGATTTGTGGAAGGAGCCTTCCATTGAGACCATAACTCACAAATAGAATATGGGGAAACCCAACTCGAACCCCAAAGAGAAAGCACATAAGACCATACATCCCTCACAAACCTACAACCAATCAAAAGGTGAACCAAATCCTCGCCTCCTCTTCACACAATAAACATCTATTAGGTAACATGAAGCCTCTTTTCACAAGATTGTCAATCATTAGCACCTTGTTTTGGCAAAACAACCAGAATAAAATATTCACTTTAGGAATCAGCTTAGGGATCCAAAGAGAAGCCCAAAAAGGGACAAGGCTAATAAAGGAAACTTGAAGGGAAAAGGCCAAAGAAAAATAAAATTTACCATCTAAAGAGAACATCCACACAACCTTATCCAATGGGGCAAAAGAAGGAATATGAACATAGGACAAAGCTTTGGAAATAACCTCCAAACCAAGACTAAGTTCATGCAACTTTTTCCATAAACCACTAATAATATAATCAACAAAAAATATGTCGAAATGTCGAATACAAAGATCCTTCCATGAAAGAGCCCAAGTCTCATCTTTTAGTGGTCCATTCCCAAACCACCAATCATCCCAAAACAAAATCCTTCTCCCATTCCCAAATTTCCACCTCAAACCCTTAGAAACAATATGTTTTGACTTCACCATAAAGTTCCAAAAGGAGAAGAAAAGCCAGAGGCAAGGAGATCCCTAATACAATCCACTCCCCTAGGATATTTACTTGAAAAAATATGGGCACATTTGCTATTTCTAGAAATGATATCTCAAAACTTCTTGGAAAGTAAGGCCATATTAAATTCTCTGATTTTCCAAATGCCAAGACCACCCACCTTAATAGGTCTGCACACATCATCCCATGAAACTAAATGTAACCTTTTCCTCTCTTCAACCCCAAACCAGAGAAAATTCTTCTAAATGCTTTCAATTTTATCCACAAATTTCCTCGGCATTTGAAAGAGACTGATGGCATAGATAGGGAGATTTTTAAAATTAGACTTGATCAATTGAATCTTCATAGCTCGGCTCAACAAAGCACCCTTCAAGCTAGCTAACTTTGAGTTAAACTTATCAACCAACCCATGCCAAAAAGAATCAGGCATAGAGTTAGAGCACAAAGGGAGGCCCAAATAAGAAGAAGGTAATTCCCCAATCTGACATTGAATAATTTGAGCTATTCTTTTTTGTCTATGCATAAGAGTATTGAGGAAAAAACAGTGCTCTTAGGGAGGCCAGCCTTTTACCCAAAAGCCTTTTCATACATCTACAAAATGAGTTAAATAGCATTAGCTTCTTTAATAGAGGATTCCCCAAGCATCAGAGTGTCATCCATAAACTATTGATGAGAACAAATTAGGTTCCAAGAAGAAGGAGAAAGCCCCAATAACTGACCAAAATTAATGAACCTTTGAATTAATTTTCCAAAAGATTCAACCATGATGATAAAGAGAAAGGGAGAAATGGGGTCTCCCTATGTCAACCCCTCGAACAACCAAAAAGAGGAGAGGAAGAATCATTGACAAGGACAAAAAAATTAGGAGTAGAGATCAACTGGGAGGCCAACAACACCAGCTTTTCCTAAAAACCAAAAGCCTTCAAAATCTTAAGTAAGAAACTACAATCAACACGATCATAAGCTTTGAGAAGATCCAACTTCAAAAGAAAACCAACCTTTTTATTAATAGATAAAGAGTGGATATTATCATGGACAGTAAGAACCAAATCAAGGATTTTCCTTTTGGGTAAAAAAAAATTTTGTTGAATCAAGATAATTTGAGGAAGGACCTTTTGCAATCTAACCACCAATACTTTAGAAATGATCTTATAAATAGAGTTACACAAACTTATAGGGTGAAAATCGTCAAAAGAGAGAGCCCTCGACTTTTTGGGAATAAGAACGATAAAAGAAGAATTTAGTTCCATTAAGAGATTATAACTACCAAATAATTCTATAGTCACATCCCCAACATCCTTAGCCAAAATATCCCAGAAGGACTGGAAGGAAAAACATAGGGAAACCATTAGGGTCGGGCGCTTTATTGCTTTCAAACAAAAAACCGCAGTCCTAATCTCATCATCCAGGGTAATACACACTAATTGTCGATTCATATCATTAGAGATGATATGGGTAATATCCCGGAGCAGATCATCTTGACAAGCGGAATCAAGTCCACCATCAACAAACAAGAGCTCAGAGAAAAAAAAAAAGCCTCTTGTAAAAGGTCCTCATCCTTTTCCAACACATAATTGTTAAACCTAATAGAATTGATGCAGTTAGAGGTTTGATGCTTCAAAGTGGAAAGATGAAAAAAATTGGTATTCCTATCCCCACTCTTTAACCACATAATTTTGGACCTTTTCTTCTAAAATTCCTCCTCCTTAGCCACAATGTTATGCATCCTTGACAGGAGAACATTATCTCAATGAACAAGATCACAGTCATAGCCAGATAGTTGAATAGATTGCTAAATAGAAAGAAGCTCCACCTTAATAGCATCCTTCTCAACAATAATTTGACCAAATGATGATTTGTTCCATCTTTTAAAATTGTTTTTAATATTGGCCAATTTCCTAGCAACCTTGTACATAGAAGTCCCATCCACCTAAATATCCCACCAAAAAAGAATCCTATCTTTAAGAATAGGGTGACAAGTAAACATCTTCTCAAACCTAAAAGGAAAATGTTTTCTTCTCCCCAATAGATCCATCAATAGAGAAATGGAAAAATGGTCAGAGCCTGGCCTAGTAAGAGTCGACAAAGAGCAGGAATAAGAAAAAATCCAATCAAGAGAGAGGAGGGCATGATCAAGCTTCACCTGAATCAAACCTTCACCCACATGCTGGTTAGACCACGCATAGGAATCCCCTTTAAGCTCCAAATCAAGAATATTATTGTTATTAATTAGCTTCATGAGGTCGAACCTACTCTCATCAACAACCTGTGAACCACCCATTTTCATAGAATCATGAAAAGGGGTATTAAAATACCCCATCACCAACTAATTAGAAATAGGATGAATAGATTTGAATAAATTAAGGTTATCCCAAAAATTCTTTTTGGCCTTCTTATAATTAGGCGAATAGATATTAGATAGAGTCTAGGAAAAATTATCACAAACATTGGTGAAAGAAGTCACAACATGATTACAATCAGCAAACATAGCCACACCCTAAATCAACTTCAGATTCTAAAAGGTGACAATACCACTAGAAGCCCCAACCACCTTAGAGCACTAAATCCCACTGTATTTAAAAAGATTATTCTTAATTTCTCTCAGCTTATTTGACCTTATTTTAGTTTATTGAATCAGAATAATATCAAGTTTATGATCCCTTAACAAATTTGATAAGAGATCATGTTTGTGAGGGTGGTTCAACCACCCATATTCTAGGAGATGACCTTCATGAAAATTTGAGGGGTGTGCCCTTAGAGAACATCTTTAGCAAAGTCCTTTGGGTGCCATCAACAATGTCTATTTTTCTTTCCTTATCTTGAGAAGTCTGTGATGAAGGACGACCTTTTCCTGTCGGCTCTGAACCGCAATTAGACCTTTGTTGGTTCCTGATAGAAACTCCCGGGGAGGGAGACTATTTTTTTCTATTTCTCCCTATCATTGGGATAAATGGAGGCTCCACCAAAACATCATTCTCCTTGTGATCATGTTTACCAACCAAGCACTCCTTTGCACCCTCAAACACAATGTTAGAATCATTAGCAACCTGGGGTGACTTCAATCCCCACAATTCCTAGAGTGCCATTGATGATGACACCTTACCTTCCATCAGGGTATTTGAAACTTCAACCTCCTTTCCAAGGGATGATAGACTAGACAAATCTAGGTTGCTTATCAAATCCTCAACCCCTTCAGAGAAAATGGGGGAACCTCATTTAGAATCATTGAATCCCTAGCTGGTTCAAGGGAGTTACTATTCACCACATTCTTGGCATCCCCCACCAGATCAAGAGCAAAACTATTCACATTTTCCCCTTAATCCAAGGGATCTAGGGCCTGCATAATCGACAACCCAGGCACATCATTATAAGACTCACCTATAGGCTCCTTAGGAACATCCTCAAGCACTTGCCCCCGCTCCATTTCTCTCCATCACTTCACCAAAGGATTTTGGGACCTTCAAAGGACATTTTTTTTGCCTAATGACCAACTTTTTTACAATGAAAATAGGAAAAAGGGATGGACTCAAACTCCACCGCTTGATCACAAACCCCCAATTTAGAGTTAATCTTGACAACAGAAGGAAGGTTTACAGACTATTCAACATTAACACAAAAACGAGCATAAAATAAATGCTTCTTAGAGGCAATAATTTGATCTATGGACAACAAGGTACCAAAGGTGCTAGCTATCCCTTTGAAAACTTATTCATCCCAAAATTCCAGAGGAATCCCTGGGAGTGTGAAAGAATAAGAACTCAGATTGAAACCTGACTCCCACCTTTTGAGCATCAAGGAGGACTTCTTAATAAACCAAGGACCCCCTGTTAGAGCCCAAATGAGGTCATCCTCATAGTTGAAAGAGAGTGAGAAAAAACCTTTTCCCATAGAGACCACATCCACTTGACCCTTGGGATGCTAGTGATTCATGCAAAACTTATGAACCAACTCAATGTGAGGGCGAGGCCCCATAAATTTTCCCAACAGAGTCATTTCCATGTTAGAAACACTTTTTTCCCAATACAACCAGGGACAAAGATTGTGAATTCGCTAGTCACCACATTAGCTACAAAATCCATAGGGGGAGAAGAGATTTTAAATTTAGGCTTCATATCAAAAGTATTTGACCACTTGAGGTCAAACTCCGTGGAGAACCCGCTTCCTAACTTTCCAATAGGGAATGAACAAGAAGATTTGAAACTTGTGCCCAGAACAACACAAGACTAACCATAGCCAAAATTTTCAATTACGATACTCCATAGCTTAGACAAGGACAAGGGGGAGTGTGAAGGATAAGTAACCATCAAGGTTCCTTTTCCACCAAGAGTCTCATTATCAAGAAAATGAGACCCAAATTGCTTACCATAAGCCAAAGGCCTACCTAACATCACCTTACCATCAACAAACTATCTGCCATTATCACTAGCTTCAGAACCAATATTTACCACCTTTGTCGAATTTGAAAATGCTCCACCACCATACCGCCACCAGAAGAGAGATCCATCAAGTAGTATATTTAATTTTTTTGTTGTTTTGATTATAAGGGAAAAAAAAGGTTTTGAAGGGACCTGAAACCCTTTACAACATAATAGATGAAAAGTTTCTCAGAGATAAAAACATCAAAACATCAACAACAACCAACAACAAACAAACAACCAAAAAAAAGAGACCCGGTAGAAAATAAATAGTAACATAAAACAACACAAAAGAGACACTATTTCATGTTCTTTAATGTGTTAGACACCTCAATCTCCTAGTTACGATGTAGTTCATCCATGCCCATCAGTTATTTCTTCTCCTTGTCAAAGGTCTTCCTCAAGTTACCCCTACCTCTTGTACATGGGCCTTTTTCCTCATCTTTTCCAACCTTCTTCCCCTTCCCCTTCCCCTTTGAAGAGTGGTCCTTTTCCATCAACTCTGCAAAGTAAATCTTATCTTCCCTAACTTGATTTATCTTGCGAAAAAGGACCTCCAGAAACTTAACACTGTTCTTCACCAAACTGTGGGTAACTGGTGTAGGGCACCTAGGCCTTCATGCAAAAAATTGGTCAAGCACTAGGATTTGATGTTGGTTAAGTCTTTTTGTTTGTAATAAGGTCCCTAAAGACCATGTTTTAGGATTTTGTGTCGAGTTTGAGTTTTAGGAGTGAATTAGGGTCCTTTTGTGAAAAGTGTCAAATGTTGTCAAAAGTGCATAAGCAACTTTTGCATTTCTTGTAGTTTTGAGAAGTTGAACCATTGTGATTTGAATTTCTATTGGTGAACAGTTGGTTAGGTGTTGGAATGTCTTTAAAATCATTGATGAATGATGGTTCAAGGTTCAATAGTTGTAGATTTGAATTTTGAATAAGAGAATGCTCTATTTTTTTGTGTTTTGAAGCCTAATTTGTTGTTACAGAGATTTGCACGAACCTGTACAACCTGTAAGTGATATTTTATGCATTGGGATTGATGAAACAATGAATCTTCTATCATCTACAATTTATTTGATTCATTTTCATTAAGATAGAAGGGTTTTAGAGCAGTTTTACTGAAAACAATCAGAAACCCTAGTTTATGAGGGTTTGATTGGAGAAAATGAGTTTTTGAACCATTCCACTGTGGAAAAATCTAACAACTGATGGAATGGATGTAGGTAGGATTACTTTAATGTTTTTGGTGTTTTTAGGAGCACGAGAATGATTTAGGAGCATTTTTGATGAAGCCCTAGCCTAATTTCACTATATATTAGGCTTAAGTGATTAGGTGGACATAGGGTTTTGTAGAAAGGAGATTTGAAGTTTGTTCCAATTATTGGAAAAGGTATTTACAGACCCCATGTAGTATTTTGGTAGCCCTATAATGAAGAATTGAGGTTTGGAGATTGTAAAACCAATAGTTGCCTTGTTGAACTAGCCTAATTAGGCCTAGTTAGGAGCATAGCAATCAATTTTTGAAGGTTTTGTTCCAAAGTAAACATATCTGCAAACTTGATAAGTTTTCAAATGGCTTAAAGGATCCAAAAAAGTATTTAAAATGTGGGTTTGGGGTCTGCCCTGAAAATTATGTTAGGAAAAGCTTGTTTGTTGTCCTACTAGGGAAATAGGAGATTTGTGAAGGTAATCACCAAGTTGCGACTCTATACTTGAGAAATTTGATTGTTTCAGTGTTTGTAGAAGTTCACCACCCTTCTCTACATCACTAACTTGTAGTAGCTTCTTGATGTACACATTAGTTTCATTAATCTTTTCCTCCATTTCAGAGAGACGCTGCTCACATAGGGTTTTAAAATCTGTAAAGGAGCACTCTAAGTCCACTAGTCTTTCAATCAAAATATCTGAGGAAGAACCCTTCAACATGTTTTGATATTCTCTTTCAAACCCCTGATCTTGATACTCACTTTATTACATTCTTGCATTACCCACTTGGCTAGCTTAAATGTGCATGTAGCCCCCAAATGAGCCATATCCATAAGGTCAAACATTGAAGTATTATCATCATTTAGGTAAGAGAAATCATTTTTGTGTTGTTAATATACATATTTTTCTTGCTATTTATATATCTCAATCAACCTTTATGTATCAAGTGTTTGTATTGTACACAATGGATTTCAAATATATAAAAGTGGCTTGTGATAACAAACAACCATTTAAAAATTTAAATGCATTCAATAAGTGAAAATGCATGGAGCATTATATAGCACAAAAATAGACAAATCTATAGTTTCTTTTAATTTCTATGAATAATGCATTTTTAACCTTCAATGCTAATAATTATAATACCTTCTAAGTTACTTTTTTTCTTAAAAATCTCTTAAATTGTCACTCATGAAAATTTTAAAATCTAGTAGTAGTACCTAAAGGTGTTATTGAATTGTTGATAAACATAAATATTTACAATATTGTCATTGAAAATTGCACAAAATGACTCTAGAAAACATAAATGCTTAGCACTTGGCCAATAGGACTATAAGTATTTATTCTCATCATCCATTTGATAGTACTTTTTATTACTAGTTTTAATAAGTATCAACTGAAATGATTGTTTAGATGATAATATACAAACATGTAGAGTACTTAGTCAATCATTAAGTACTCGTGAGAAAATTTATTGGACAATTTTTTTCCATGTAAACTTGTGGATGAGTATGGACCTTTTTTTGGCTAGATAAGGCATGAAACTTGTACAAGTTCCCACTAAATCAACGAGTTTGTGCATAAAACTCACTCACATGAAGTATACATGCAAACATGGTTGGATGCAAAAATAAATACAAAAAATGTTATTTTTTTCCTATTTAACCTTAGATGCCCATAGTTGAAACTTAAATAACAATTGAGAATCCTTGTGATTTGGAAGGAGTTTATGGTGGATTTAAAATGCAAATTTAAGGAATTTCAAGTTTCCAAGTTCTTTTCTTCTTTTTTTCCAAGCATGTAAACTAGTTCTAGCATATTTTTCTAATTTGTGAGGATATTATTTAGGTTGACCCAATTGACCCCACATCAGTGGAGATCAAAATGGGGGATCTTATCCCCACTAACACATCCACTCAATGTAACATGCCAGTTGTTCTACCCAAAAGTTTTACTATATTTTTATCCTCAAGTAAATTATGATTACAATATAAACAATAATTTTTTTCTTTTCACATTCAATAACATGCACATTTGAAATAAATATCATTCCAAACTTTTCCATTGCATATAAAAAAGCATTAGAACTTTCATATTTGATAACATTACATGTTTACAACTTTTTCATAAGATGGATACATACAAGAATACATGGCTCCATCGAGCTTTCTGGCATTAGGTATACAAATAGCCCAAGAAATCCCCCATCCAAATCTTGGTCGCCAATTGATGAGGAGAAGCATTACTCAAGCACTTTTCTTCCAACCATGGACTTACTGCAGTCCTTCACAAATCTACCACATATTGTAAGATGGCCCTCCCTTTGATGAAGAGATTGGTTTGGTAACCTCATAATAAAATTTATGGATGTTGTGATTGAGTTGCTTATATGTGATTGCCATTGATGTCAACACTATTAGAATTTGTGTCTTCAAGGTTGTATATGTCGAGGATATTGAGAAAATTATAATAAATATGTTGAAGGTTGTTTGTGAAGTTGTGAAGTTCAGCATGTTGGAAAGTTCAGTATGTTGGTATTCAAAAGTTGTGGATTAAATGGTTTGTTGTTGAGCCTGTCTAGTCTATCTACCAGAAGTTTTAGAGGTGCGCATCAAGATTTGAGCAAGTTGTGAGTTTATGTGTAGCCTATGTTTTTGGAAGAAGAGAACGTGACTCTAGTAATTTGAGTTGTTGTGTATGCTCATGTGATGTTTATTGATGTTTCTAGATCATTCTCTATCTTTGTTGCACGTCCATGTTGATCGGTGTGCTTGTGATAAGATATTTTTCCTTTGCATGTTTGGGTTTTCATGTTCTTGGCCAACATGATGGTTGTAGCATGTTGTGGGTCCTTGTGGATTAAATTTTGAATGTTTTGCATGTTTGAGGGTGTTGTTTTAGGTCTTCATTATGTTGTGACCAACTTTGATTGGTGCACGTTGAGATTTGTTCATGAATTGGGCCGACAATTTGTATTCATCTATTACTTTATTTTTGGCCAGCAAAGTTGTTGATGCAATTCCATGTAGCGGTTATAGAAGAGAAATTGTTTCTTCATTTTGATGTGTGTAACTCAAAGTTTGTGAGTGCTATGTGCGAATAAAGATCAAATCATTCGATTGCAGAGAAGAGTGTGAAGAAGATTGAGCGAAGTGTGAAGAAGTGTTTTTGTGCTTAACCAGAACTGTACTTAGGATTTTGAAGAAGCCAATTTCTCAATTCAAATCCTTCAGATGTTTTTAATCTGAATGTCTCTGTAAGACAACGTGTCTTCTTTTAGCAGTGAGCTCTAGGTAGTGTGCTTGAATGCATGTGCATTCCCATTGTTCATCTCTATACTTTTAACAGTGTATAATATTGTGGACTGAAATCCACCATGGTTTTTCCCCTAACAGGGTTTCCACGTATAAAATGTTGGTGTTCTTTGTGTTTCTGATGTGGTGATTGTTTATGATTAATGTTCTTTCATCAGATCTAAGAATAAGTTGAGTAAAGGTTAATAAGTTTGAATAATCTATGGCAAAAAATTCACCCCCCCTCTCAGTTGTCTATCCTTGTTTTTCCAAAGATTGTTATTAGAGCAGGTTCCTCTGAAGAAGTTTAATAGCTTGAGGTGATCCGAGATGGCATCATACATGAAGGATAGTCCTAGATTCAATGAAACAAACTAATCTATGTGGAAGGCTAGAACGGAGTGTCATTTGAAGTGCATTGGCGAACCCTTCTGGAAGATTACAAAGAACATATATGTTATTCCTCAGAATGGTCCCTCTACTCCTGATGAGATCAAATAAGTTGAAACAAATATCAAGGCTATAGAAGCATTGTTGAGTTCTCTAACAAATTAAGAGATGACAAATGTGATGGATCTGAAAATAGCACATGAGATCTAGAAAAATCTGGAAACATTGTATGAAGGAGATGCACAAGTGAAATTTTCTAAGCTACAAAGTCTGAAAAGCAAGTGGGAAAACTTGAAAATGGGCGAAGATGAAAGCATTATTTATTTCATGCAAAAAGTATATGAACTAGTGATGGGCATTAGATGTGCTAGTGGAATCTTGGATGAAGAAGAGATTGTAGCTAAAGTGCTCAAATAATTGTCTACTTCTTACAAAATGAAATCTCATGCTATTGAAGAGCTCAGGACAATAACACATGTGACAAGAGATATGTCGATTGGTAAGCTTGTTGCCTTTAAGTTGAGTGAATTTGGTGACTCTGCCCCTAATACAAAATCTGCATTTAAAGCTACTGTATTCAGAAGAAACAAACAAAGATATGATCCAGGAGAAAGTTCTAGAAAGACATTCAATTATGAAGATGAGATGAAATAATTAAAGATGAAGAAAGAGAGGTAGAAGAGCTGGAAGCACTGATTGTGAAAAGAGAAGCTAGAGGACAAGGTAAGTACAAAGGAAAGTTTCCTATTAAATGTTTCTCTTGCAATAAGATAGGTAATTTTGCATCAAGATGTCCTGAAAGAGTTCCTAGGTCCAAAATAGACAAGCCTAGATTTCACAAGAAATGTTATTATATTGAAGAAGGTGTTACTAATGAAGAATATGATAAAGAAAATGGAAATACGGATGGATTGGTATTCATTGCTATCAAGGAAAATGGTCCAGTGTCCACTGAATCTGCTAGTAATAAGAATGTTGAGAAAGCTCTTGTAGCTAGAATTGAAGAAAAGGATGAGTGGGTGATTGACAGGGGATGCTCACATCATATGACTGGTGACAAAAGAAAGTTTGTAAGCTTGGAGAAGTACAATAGTGGTGTTGTAATATTTGGAGATAACAATGCTGGTGTGATTTGTGGCAAAGGCACTATTTCTCTTGGTGGTAAGCATAATACTGATAATATCATTTATGTAGAAGGATTGAAGCATAATCTATTGAGTGTTGGACAAATGGTCGAAAAAGGATACAATCTTCAATTCAAATATGGGAAGTGCAGGATACTGGGAAGTTTTGGAAATATAATTGCTTTAGGTACAAAGATAAGAGGTAATATTTTTCACTTGAGTGTTGCTAGTGAAAGATGTTTAATTGCTCAAGTTGATGAAAGTTGGTTATGGAATAGAAGGCTATGTCATGTGAATTTTGATAACATTGTCAAGATAAGCTCCACTCAAGGAATAAGAGATCTTCCTAAGTTAGTGAATCCTACTAAAACCATATGCAAGGAATGTTAGATGGGAAATCAGACTAGAGTTTCTTTTTGGAGCAAACAACATCATTCTAATGGAATATTGGAGCTGGTGCATACTGATCTATGTGGTCCCTCCAGAATCAGAAGTCTACAAGGAGAAAGGTACTTTATGATGCTTATTAATGATTACTCTAGGATGATATGGGTTGCTTTCTTGAGAGAAAAACATGAAGCATTAGAGAAGTTCAAAAGTTTCAAAGCTATGGCCGAGAATGAGACAGGTTTGAAGATTAAATGCTTAAGGTCAGACAGAGGTGGTGAGTTCACTTCCCGGGAGTTCAATTCTTTCTGTGAAGAGCATGGAATTAAAAGACAATTATCTACTCCCCAGACTCCTCAAAAGAACAAAGTTATAGAGAGAAAGAACAAAACAATTCTAGATGTTGCTATATCTATGATGTGGGAAGGTAATGTACCTCATATCTATTGGAGAGAAGTTGTAAGCATTGTTGTGTATACTATCAACTGGGTAAATGTCAACGGTAATTCTAGTAAGACTCCTTTTGAGTTGTGGTTTGGTTATAAGCCTACTGTTAAGTATTTCAAAATCTTTGGAAGTAGATGTTACATCAAGAGATATGGAGATATAAGACTGGTATGTAAAGGGTACTCATAGATCGAAGGTATTGATTTTGAAGAAACCTTTGCCCCTATTGCTAGAAGCTGTAAGATTGTTTCTTGCTTATGCTACCTTTAAGAACTACAAAGTCTATCAAATAGATGTAAAGTCAGCATTTCTGAATGGTGAGCTAGAAGAAGAAGTATATATTGAGCAACTAGATGGATTTCAACTAACTGATAAGGGAGATATGGTTTGTCGATTGAAGAAAGAATTGTATGGACTCAAGCAAGCCCCTAGAGCTTGGTATGCTAGACTGGATAAATACTTGTTGAAGCTTGGATTTAATAAAGGTACTATTGTCAATAATTTGTATTTTAAGATGGATCATGATAAATAATTGATTATTGAAGTCTTTGTTGATGACATCATTTTTATAGGTGATGATGATTTGTGTATAAAGTTTGTTGATGAAACGAAGAGTGAATTTGAAATGTCTATGATTGGAGAGATGAAGTTCTTTTTTGGATTGCAAATCACTCAGTTAGATAATGGAATTTTTATATCTTAGTCCAAATATGTAAGAGATCTACTAAAAAAGTTTGGCATGGAAGACTCAAAGCCTGTTGGTACACCCATGGTAATCAGATGCAAGTTAACACAAAATGATGATTCCAAGTTAACACAAAATGATGATTCTCCTAAGACAAATCAGACAAGATATAGGTCAATGATCGATGGATTACTTTATTTGACTCAAACCAGACTTAACATCATGAATGTTGTATGTATGGTTGATAGATATCAAGATGATCCAAAGGAATCCCATGTGACTATTGTAAAGATAATTTTTAGATACTTGAAAGGGATAATTGATTTTGGCCTATGGTATTCTAAAGATGATGATCTTAATTTGAGCGCCTTTATTGATGCAGATTGGGCATGTGATGTGGATGACAAGAAAAGTACTAGTGGTCGTGCCTTCTTCTTGGGGAAGAAGTTGGTGTCTTGGTTAAGTAAAAAGCAGAATTCCATTTCCTTATCTACTACTGAGGCAGAATATATTGTTGTTGCAAACAACTGTACTCAAGTAATATGGATGAAGCAGATGTTGAGAGATATCAAAATTGAGTATGATGAGCCTATTGCTATATTTTGTGATAATTCAAGTGCAATAAACATTTCTAAGAATTTGGTTCTGCATTCAAAGACAAAGAATATATCTATCAAATATCACTTTTTGAGAGACAAAGTGAGTGACAAAAAAGTCAAATTGGAGTATGTGTCTACTAAGGAAAAGATTGTAGATATATTTACTAAGCCATTTCCTAAGGATAATTTTGAGTATCTCAGAGAGAAGTTAGGGGTGATTACCCCTCCTAATCAGAACTAAGATGTATAGTCTTTGCATCAGTCCATGCATTTATAATCATATCTTAATCCGAATTGATGTTGTGGTGGTTGCTACTCAGGGGGAGTAGTCATATGATTTAGATATGTGATTAAGAGCATGTGTACCTTTTCCATTGATTTCAAAGGGGGAGAGGAGTAATGTGAAAAACTATGGAAGAGATAAAAGTAAGAGGGAGAAGAACAGTATGAGAAGAGAAATGTGTAAATGGGAGATTGTTGCAAGAAGAGTTAGTTACGTTGATGGTGTATTTTTCACATCATGTGTTTCCATCAATGCCAAAGTGGGAGATTGTTGGATGTTATGGTTGAGTTGTTGATATGTGGTTGTCACTGATGTCAACACTATTATCATTGGTGTCTTGAAGGCTATATATGTCGAGGATATTGAGAAAATTATAATAAATATGTTGAAGGTTGTCTGTGAATTTGTGAAGTTCAGCGTGTTGGAAAGTTTAGTATGTTGGTATTCAGCAGTTGCAGAATAAATGGTTTGTTGCTAAGCCTATCTAGTTTATCTACCAGAAGTTTCAAAGGTGTGCATCAAGATTTGAGAAAGTTGCGAGTTTCTATATTCCTATAATTACTTTGTTACTGTAGCCTGTGTTTCTAGAAGAAGAGAACATGACTCTAGTAATTTGAGTTGTTGTGTATGCTCCTATGATGTTTGTTGATGTTTCCAGATCATGCTCTATCTTTGTTTCACGTTCATGTTGATCAGTGTGCTTGTGATTGGAGATTTTTCCTTTGCATGTTCGGGTTTTTCATGTTCTTGGCTGACATGATGGTTGTAGCATGTTGTGGATCCTTGTGGATTAACTTTTGAATGTTTGGCACATTCGAGGATGTTTTTTTAGGTCTTCATTATGTTGTGACCCGACTTCGGTTTGTGTGCATTGTGATTTGTTCATGAATTGGGTCAATAGTTTGTATTCATCTATTAATTTATTTTTGGCCGGAAAAGTTGTTGATGTAATTCCATGTAGCGGGTATATAAGAGTGATTGTTTCTTCATTTTGATGTGTGTGTGGAGTTTGTGTAATGTGAAGTGTGCAATTTCTATGTGTGAATAAAGATTAAATCATTCCATTGCAGAGTAGAGTGTGAAGAAGATTTAGCGAAGTGTGAAGAAGTGTTTTTGTGCTTAATCAGAACTGTAATCAGGTTTTTGAAGAACCTAATTTCTTAGTTCAAATCCTTTAGATGGTTTTAATCTAAATATCTCTGTAAGACAGTGTGTCTTCTTTGAGTAGTGAGCTCTAGGCAGTGTACCTGAATGCATGTGCATTCCCATTATTCATCTCTATACTTTTGACAGGGTAAAATATTATGGACTGACATCCACTGTGGTTTTTCCCCTAACATGGTTTCCACATATAAAATATTGGTCTTCTTTGTGTTTCTGATGTGGTGAT
Source organism: Sequoiadendron giganteum (assembly GCA_007115665.2). Lineage (NCBI taxonomy): Eukaryota > Viridiplantae > Streptophyta > Pinopsida > Cupressales > Cupressaceae > Sequoiadendron > Sequoiadendron giganteum. The sequence goes on from CM021100.1 coordinate 711,135,814, forward strand.
TGTTTATGCTTAATGTTCTTTCATTAGATTTGAGAATAAGTAAAGTAAGTTTTAATAAGTTTGAATAATCTTTGACAATTGATTCACCGCCCCCCCTCTCAGTTGTCTATCCTTGTTTTACCAACAAAAATGACCTTCTCTGAGCTTGGTGTTGTGTCTTACATATCTATATTTTTCACATAGTGACTACAACCTACCATATGACACTACTTTGGCCAAAGTATTCATCACCCCTAATTTATGATGGACATCACATGCTCACCCACCTTCCTAGCTCGATTTGTACTGACCATTCATATCTTAAGCCTAGGCTATGCCCTTTCCTATGGATTATTCTAACCCTGGGAATAACCTATTACCTCTTTCATTTACTAAAACACATCTATCAAAGAAACTCAAGTAATTCGAAAATTCACTTTTCCAAACTAAGCATTGACCATATAAGTTATATCTTTAACATGGTATATAATACTATATAAACACCCATGGATTAATATGGAATATATAAACAACAATAAATTGAACAAATTCCCTAATCTAGATTCATCATGAATCCACCTCATATAACCAAAGAAATACAACTACCATTTCGTGCTACCCAAGCACATTTTCCAAACAAAGCAAATAAAGACACTCAATATTTTCCAAAAACATAAAAACATAAAAGAGTAGGAATCAACATGCCTGTTTATGCAACTCCACTTGAACAAACTGAATTCCTAGCTTAGCCTCCTTTAAAGTTAGCTTGCAACTCAACAACTATCACTTCCTCTCTCAAAATTCCCTTCACAAATCTCTCACAAAATCCTCACAATTCTCTCACAATTCTCTCACAAATTTCTCACTAAACTTAGAAAAATATAATAGCAACTCAGAAATTAACAACAAAAGAGTAAGTATGCGTCCCATTTGAGGTAGAAGGCACCTCTATTTATACACAATTGTGAGCAACTGAAGCCTAAAGATAAGCTATCAAAGATGACACTTCTCAAGCCAAAAGGTTCAACTCAACTATGAAAATTCAAGGTGGTAGAATAAAACTAATGACTAATTTCTCATACACAGCTAGTCACAATTTCCTCATGACAAAAGAGTGATTTTATTAGTAATGCAAAGTATATGTTTCTACAGATCGACCTATTTTGGCCAGCTTAATGCTTAACTGATTCTCACATTTCAATTGCTTCATAAGCTAGAAATCGTATTATAGGTTTAGACTTCTATTTGATTCACACCGTTCTCAGTTTGGTGCCACCAAAATATCATGCGTCCCTATTGCTTTAGTCATTGTTTCTTGTGACCAGTCAATGTTTCTTATGTGTGCTTATCCACTTTTCTTTTGCATTTTTACTTAGTCTTTGGTAGATTATAATACACATTGGTTTTTTTATGCAGTATTTAATACTTATGTGTTGCCCATACTTATATATATCATTGAATCATATTCGAACACATATATTCAGAATTACATCGACTAATATATATACACAAAGTGTATATATATATTTATGCCATCTTGTCCATTCGATATCCTTACATATGGATAATATGTCTATGAGCATGCACATATACGTCTATCTACATAAACTCATGTACGTATTTACTCATGTGTATGATTTTATCGATGCCATGTACATATATACATATACATACATTTTATGTGTATATCTCATTGATTAAGTATAAAATATAAGGAAGAACTCACACATATCAAAGAGACTCAAACACTTAACCCAAATCAAGAACATGGACAATTTAATCCATAAACTCTTCTAATTCATGCACAAACAAGACTAAGGCAACTTACCATTTCCCGAAACCACTAACTCGACTTGACCAACTAAAAGTGAGTGTGTGTAAGCTCGGTTAGATCTTATTAAAGGTTACCAAACCAAGTTCTTCTTTTGAGTGATACTTCCCCTCTCTTTTGAAGGATTGAATATGTGCCTACATTCAACTTAGCACATTGAAAACGTAGTTAGCCATTCATAAAACAATCATTTGTATCATACATTTCATAGTCATAAATCATTATAAAAATATCAAATTGTATCAATCATTTATTCATCGTATTTCCAATGATACATTTAAGAAAAGTGAAAACACATATATTTTCAACGAGATTACAAACAGAATCATATATTCAAGTATTTTATCCAACATGGTAATAGTAAATAGGTAAATACACAATGGGGTGTAACACTCTACACAAATTATTTGATGTTTAATCAACCTAGAAACACAATCAAAGTCCAAGAGTCCCCACTTGTGTTTCTACCAAGTTAGATGTCACTATGGGGATTCAAACATGGCTCTCCATTGTGAAAATCCTATGGCCTTTCCATTTGAGAACAACCCCTTTAACTATTTCTAACATTATAATAATACATTTATAAATATTATTTACAAATTTACATGCAATGAAATTCTATTTGTGAAAATTTTATTGCTGATTTACATTGCCTTTTTTAATGAAATCACTAGTTTTTTAACAAAGGGTTTTATGTTTTAGAGTAAAAAATGTTATTTTGCTTAATTGTTAAATCAATCAATGAAATTTCTATTTAATTAATGTATTAAATTTGAAATTCATCTTATATATGAATTTAATTTAATTTTTGTGCTTAAATTACTTTTTTTTAGCATTGTCTTTTTTGTATTTAAACATGATGCAAGCTATTATATAATGGCATCCAACTCTAAATCATGCTCAACATCAACTAGTGTAAGCTTTCTTGTTATAAGTCATGGCCCTACTTAGAAATATGCTACAATGAAAATAATATTGGGGAGTGTGATTTACCTATTCTACTAAAACAAACTTAATGGAAGCATCAACTACCTCAAATACTAGATTGCATGCATTCCTTATCATGACACTGAGTTGTGTGAAAAACCATGAAAGAGGAAAAATGAGAGATGTAAGTGTTGCAAGTATGAGCAGATTGGTGTTGTCATTGATGTCAACTATATGAGGAGTTTTTTGCAAGGATGTGTAGTTGGTATTGAGTTGGTGTTTTCTTTGATTATTCTTTGATTGGTTGCATTATGTTGTCATCAGTAAGCTGCTAATGTAAACCTCTAGTGTTTCTTTGATAGGCTTTTACTTATGGATGTATGGTTGAGTTTTTATGTTGCAGTTGGCTTGATGGTGATAAGGAAGTACTGGAGATGTTGATGATGAGTTCTTGGTGCTTGGTTTCCAAGTGCTTTTGATAAAATTGAATAAAAAGAGGAAACAATGTGTTGTAGTGTGTTCTGGGTTGAAGAGTAGTGTTTTGGTTTTGCTCTACAATTCTTTTGGGTTGAAGTTCTACTTGTGTAGCTTAGATATGTTGATCAGAGATGTTCAAAGGTGTTGCAATTAGAATTTGGTGTGTTGGATCACTATGAAGATGAAGTTGTGTTCACCAGTGTGTGAACTATATATTGTAGAGGTGTTTGGGAAAAACATGTTTTTGATCCGCATTTCTCCACAGAGTCATTTCAAGCCTTGCAAATTTGAAAGGGTTTTGATAGTGTGCATTTATTTCTTTAGACAAAGTTGTTCATGGTTTGGTGCTTTGAAAGTTAGTTTCTTGAGTTACAGTGTATGACATAGTTGTTTGATTGTACTGGGTGTGTACATTCTTTAAAATAGATTTGTTGTGAAGGAACTTGTTGAATTTCAAGGTGTTGGTGGAATATTTTAGATTGTGTTCAAGTGTTATGTGGTGTCTGTGAGTCATCCTTGGATTTGAGGAAGTGTATGCTTAAGTGTTAATAGTGTTAACATAATTTCGATCGACTTTAGGTGTTTACTTTACTAACGAAGTTTGTGGAAGCGTGGCATGGCATGCATGAGTGGATTTAGGTCCTAGCTAAGATGTGTTGTGGTCTGCCTTCATTCCTTTCCATCGTGGGAATATTTTGGTGCCAACCTAATTTGAATTTGCATGGTTGAGGTGCATAACTGACCTTGGAGAATGTTTTCGAGGTTGAAGATGATATAAATAAGTGTTGGGTTGTTGAGGGATGTTAAGGTAGATGAGAATGATGCAAATAATGTGAAGTGAAGAATTATAGGGTGTGGAATTGAGAAGTGCAGTGCAAGATTTCATGTGTTAGATTATTGAATGCAGTGAGCAGAAGGTGTCTACAATTCTTCAGAAATACTGCAAAGGTGTTGATGATGCTATGATGTTGCTTTGAGATGTTTTTCTCATTGTAACATTCTTTTATAGCTGCTTTTCTATTCTAGCAGTGATCCTTTGGTAGTGAGCCTTTCTTTCTTTGGCCAGTGAGCCCTTCGATAATAAGCCCTACTGTATTCGATGTTGATATTACTTTATATTGTGAGTTAATCCTCACCGTAGTTTTTACCATCTTGGGTTTTCCATGTAAATCTAGTGTTTATTTGTGTATGGTGTTGATGTGTTTCAGTTTTTGTTATTTTCTTTCATGATAAACAAATTAAAGGTTAATTGAATCAATATGGATCTTAATGTTTGTTTTGAATTTTTAAGGTACAACTGATTCATCCCCCCTCTCAGTTATCTTGTGCATTCAACAATTGGTATAAGAGCAAGGTTCATTGGAAGAAAGCTTAACCACTTGAGGCAGATCTATGATGGTGCATAAGAAAGATGTTCCTATATTTGATGGATCAAATTATGTATTCTGGAAGACACTTGGTTTTGAGATTTGGAAGTCTGTTAAGAAAGAATATACTATTCCTGCAAATGATATGAGCACTGATGATTAGATCAAGGCCTATAAAAATAATGGTAAAGCAAGGTATGCTCTCTTAAGTTGTCTTGCTAATTCTAATTTGGTGAAAGTTATGAATCTGAAAAGTGTTAGAGAAATTGGGTGAAGTTAGAAAGCATTTATGAAGGAGATGATAAGATCAAACAAGCTAAGATGTAGAACTTGAAGATCGTTTTTGAGACCTTGCGAATTTATGAAGATGAAAGAATTACAAGCCACTTATAGAAGGTGGATGAATTTGTCAATGGCATCAAAGGTCTTGGTGGAGAACCAGAAGAAGTGGTAAAGAAGGTACTTAAAAATATTCCTAAAGCTTATAGTCATACAATTTTTGCTATTGAAGGATTACAAAATTTGAATCAATATACCAAAGATCATTTGTATGGTTCTTTAATTGCTTTTGAAATGAGAGAATTTGGTACAAGTACTCCAAAAGGTGAGACTACTTTTGAGGTTGGAAAATCAAAGAAGCCTTTGCAATCAGATAAGGAGGATCTTGATGATGTGGAAGTAAATTTGTGAGAAGAATGAAAAAGGGTACTGGGAAGTACAGTGGTAAGTTTCCTTTCAAATGTTTCAGTTGTGGAAAGATAGGTTATTATGCTTCTAGATGTCCAAACAAAGCTTTGAATAACAAAAATAGGGAGAAAAAAGCTAAGATGATTAAGAAAAGTTATTATGTTAGAAAAGATGCAAGTATATCTAATGATGAATCTGATTATGGAGATGATGAGGATAATGAATGCTTGTTCATGGCTTGAAAATATGAAACCAATTCTACTAACTCTGAGAGATGTGTAAAGAAAAGGGCTCCAGAAGCAAGTGCTAAAACTGAAGGCACTTTGGTTTTTGCTTTTCATGCTAGATAGGAAAAGAACTATTGGATCATTGATAATGGATGCTCTAATCATATGACTGGTGATAAGAGTAAGTTTGTTAAAATTGAAAAATATGAAGGAGGACTTGTTAGGTTTGGTGATGATACATCTGCTAAGATATGTGGAAAAGGTTCAATCAGTTTTGGTGGCAAGCATAATACTGATGATATTTACTATGTTAAGGTTTTAAGCAATAACATTTTGAGTTTTGGATAAATGTGTAGCAAGGGATACAATCTTGTGTTTCAAGATGATGGTTGTGCGATCAAAAAAGGCTTTGAAAATGTGATTGTTGTTGGAAGGACATATGAAAATGTCTATTAGCTCAAAGGTGCTGATGGTTATTGTTTCATGACTCAAATCAATGAGAGTTGGCTATGGCATTGAAGAATGTGTCACCTCAAATTTGATAGCCTAGTGAGAATAAGTTCACTTCAAGCTGTGAGTGATTTTCCAAAGATTACAAAGCTTATCAATGTTGTTTTTAAGGAGTGTCAAATTGGAAAGCAAGCAAGAAGAATCTTCAAAGTCAGAATAATATTCTACCAGACTGTTGAGATTGGTGCATGCAGATCTTTGTGGTTCTACCATAGTAAGAATTCTTCAAGGTGATAGGTATTTCATGCTATTGATTGATGATTATTCTATCTAATAACATGGGTTCCTTTTCTTTAAGGAAAATCAGAAGCCCTAAATAAGTTTAAAGCATTCAAAGTTATGGTTGAGAATGAAATGGATATGAAAATTAAACGTTTGAGGTCTGGCAGAGGTGGAGAGTTCACCTCCAATGAGTTTAATATCTTTTGTGAGAATCATGGAATAAAGAGGTATTTATCTATCGCTAGGACTCCTCAGCTGAATGGAGTGGTTGAAAGAAAGAATAGGGTCGTTCAAGAAGTCACAAGAACAATGATGAAAGAAGAAAATCTATTGGAAGTCTACTAGAGAGAAACAATTCATACTGCTATTTATATACTTAATAGAGTACAAACAAGAGAAAACGATGCAAAGAATCCTTATGAGCTATGATATGGAAGGATTCCTATTGTCAAATACTTTAGAGTGTTTGGAAGAAAATGCTATATCAAAAGGGATGAATAAAACTTAGGAAAGTTTGATGAAGATTTGATGAAGGTATCTTCCTTGGATATTCTACTAAAAGAAAATCTTATCGATGCTACAACAAGAGGATGGGAAAGATAATTGAGAGTGCAAGTGTCAAGGTTGATGAAGACCCACAAAATAATTTAGTGGTAATAGATGGATATGAAGCAGATGAGTCTACCTACAGAGAAGAAGAAAAATCTAAGGAAAAAGAAGTGTAGATTGAAGAGGAAGAAGCTCTAGAAAAGATTCCTTAAACTCCTAAGTATGTGTAGAAGAATCATTTTGAAGAACAAATCATTGGTGATAAGAACAAAGGTGTACTGACAAGAAGGAAATTTGTTGAAGAACAAGTAAATCTATGTTTAATTTTTAAAATTAAACTGAAAACAATGATTGAAGCATGCAAGGATGAGTATTGGATCAAGGATATGGAAGAAGAATTAATGTTGATTGAGAAGAATAAGACTTGGGAACTTGTCCCAAGACCAACAAAGAAGAATGTAATTGGAACTAAGTGGGTATTCAAGAATAAATTAAATGAGAATAGAGAAGTGGTAAGAAACAAGGCAAGGCTTGTGTGTAAAGGTTCCTCATAAATAGAAGGAATATATTTTGAGGAGAATTTTGCTCTAGTTGAAAGAATGTAAGCTATCGAGATGTTTTTGACTTTTGCAACACATAAATATTTCAAAGTTTATTAGATGGATGTGAAGTCTACTTTCTTGAATGGTGAATTAGAAGAAGAGGTATACATAGAGCAACCAAAATGATTTTAGTTATTAGATAAACTAGATATGGTCTACAGATTGAGGAAGGTATTATATGAATTGAAGCAAGATCCTAGAGCTTGGTATGCAGGGTTAGGTAGGTACTTGTTACAATAAGGATTCAATAAAGGTATCGCAGATAGCAATCTCTACTTCAAATTTGAAAAAGATCAAATCTTAATTGTAGTTGTATATGTTGATGACATTATTTTTGGAGGAAATGAAGCTATGTGTAAGAAGTTTGTAGAAGAAATGCAAAAAGAGTTTGAAATGTCTATTTTTGGGGAGATGAATTTATTCCTTGGGCTACAAATCAATTATACAAATAAATGTATTTTTATTTCACAGTCAAAGTATGCCAAGGACATGTTGAAGAAATTTGGAATGGAAGATTCTAAACTGGTATGGACCCATATGATCATTGGTTGCAAGCTAAGAAAGAACGATGAATCTCCTAAGGCTTATTAGAGTAAGTATAGATCAATGATTGTAGGAATTTTATATTTAACTACTACTAGATCAGATATCTTGAATGCAATTTGTCTTGTGGCTAGATTTCAAGAAGATCCTAGAGAGTCACATGTTGTAACAGTGAAGAGGATATTCAAATACTTGAAGGGAACTCTAGATCATGGCTTATGGTATCCAAAGGATATTGATTTTACTCTGAGTGCTTACACAGATGCAGATTGGGTTGGTTGTGTAGATGACAGGAAAAGTACAACTTGTGCATTCTTTTTTGGATGTAGATTGGTGTCATGGCTTGGTAAGAAACAAGGTTTATTGTCTTTATCTACTACAAAGGAAGAATATATTGCAGCAACATCTTGCTACAAAAAAGTTTTGTGGATGAGACAAACATTAAAAGATATTAGAGTGGTGTATGATAAACCAATTTCTATCTTCTGTGGTAATACAAGTGCTATCAATATTTCAAAGAATTTGGTAATGCATTCAAGGAAAAAATATATCTCAATCAAGTATCACTTTTTGAGAGAGAAGGTTGTAGAGAATGAAGTGAAGCTTCAATTTGTGCCTACAAAGTATTAGATTGTTGATATATTTACTAAGGCTCTTCCTAAGGATACTTTTGAGTATCTATGAGATAAGTTGGGGGTTATTGCCTCTCCCTCTTTGAACTAGATGCATAAGGGGATGCATCAGTCTAGTGGATCTCAAGATTCATGCTTTGGTCTGGACTGATGTTGGTGGCTACCTCTCAAGGGGAGTAGATAGTGACATTTTTGGTTGTTTCAGTCAGGATGAGTGAATTTTGTCATTGTGCAATGGTTGTCGATTGATATAGCTTGGTGTGTGCTCCTAAGGGGGAGTATGCAGAGTAGAAAAGGAAATGAAATTGCAAAACAATTTGATTAATGTCAAAGGGAGAATGAATGATGAAAATATTTATCCTTTGTCATTGATGTCAAAGGGGGAGAATGAGACATGTGAAAAAGATAAGTTGCTAGAGATAAAGTTAAGATATCAAAGGGGGAGAGAGTGTAATGAGTTAGAAAAGAGAAAATGAAAAAGGTATGGGGTAGAGCTGTGTTTGTGGTTGATGGTTTATCACATCATGTATTGTTGTCAATGACAAAGGGGGAGATTGTTGCAAGTATGAGCATATTGGTGTTGTCGTTGATGTCAACAAGCTTGTGTTGTCATCGATGTCAACTATATGAGAAGAAGTTTATTGCAAGGATGTGCAGTTTGTATTGAGTTAGTGTTGTCTCTAATTATGCTTTGATTGGTTGCATTATGTTGCCATTAGTAGGCTACTAGTGTCAAGCTCTTTTGTTGCTTTGATAAGCTTTTGTTTATGGATGTATGGTTGATTTGTTACGTTGCAGATGGCTTGATGGTGATGATGAGGTACTAAAGATGTTGATGATGAGTTCCTGGTGCTTGGTTTCCAAGTGCTTTTAAGAAAATTGAATAAAAAGAGAAAATAGTGTGTTGTGGTGTGTTTTGGGTTGAAGAGTAGTGTTTTGGTTTTGCTTTGTAGTTCTTCTGGGTTGAAGTTCTGCTTGTGTGGTTCAAATATGTTGATCATAGATTTTTAGAGGTGTTGCATTCAAAATTTGGTGTGTTGGATCACTGTGCAAAAGAAGTGTTCACCAATGTGTGAACTGTATATTGTAGAGATGTCTAGGAGAAATGGTCTTGTTCCACATTTCTCCACATAGTGGATTCAGGTCTTGTGGATTTGAAAGGGTGTTGATAGTGTGTGCATATTTCTTCAAATGAATTTTTTCATGGTTTGGTGCTTCGAAAGTCAATTTTTTAAGTTACAGTGTATGACAGAGTTGTTTGAGTGTACTAGGTGTGTACATTCTTCAAGAGAAATTTGTTGTGAATGAACTTGTTGAATTGTAGGGTTTTGGTGGAATATTCTAGATTGTGTTCATGTGTTATGTGGTTTCCACAAGTCATCCTTGGATTTGAGGAAGTGTATGCTTAAGTGTTAATGGTGTTAACACAGGTTCGGCCAACCTTGGGTGTTTACACTACTTACAAAGTTTGTAGAAGCGTGGTGTGGCATGTATGAGTGGATTTAGGTCCTAGCTAAGATGTGTTGTGGTTTGCCTTCATTCCTTTCCATCGCATGAATGTTTTGGTGCCGACCTAATTTGAATTTGTATGGTTGAGGTGCATGGCCGACCTTGGAGAATGTTTTCGAGGTTGAAGATGATGTAAATAAGTGTTGAGTTGTTGAGGGATATATAGAGTGCAAAGTTATAGGGTGTGAATTTGAGAAGTATAATGTGAGGTTTCATGTGCTAGATTACTGAATGTAGTGACTAGAAGGTGTCTACAATTCTTTAGAAAGACTACAAAGGTGTTGATGATGATGTTTTGGATTTTTCTACTACTTTGAGATGAATTTCTCATTGTAACATTCTTTTCTACCTTCTTTTCTATTCTAGTAGTGAGCCTTTGGCAATGAGCCTTTCTTTCTTTGGGAAGTGAGCCCTATTGTATTCAGTGTTGATATTACTTTATATCAAGTGCTAATCCTCAATGCAATTTTTCCCATCTTGGGTTTTCCATGTAAATCTAGTGTTTCTTTTTGTATGGTGTTGATGTGTTTTAGTTTCTGTTATTTTGTTTCATGATAAAATAATTCTAACAGATTAAGGGTTAATTGAATTAATGCGTATTTGAATGTTTGTGAGGGTTTTGGAGTTAAGGTACAATTGATTCACCCCCCTTCTCAATTGTATCATGCATTCAATAGTAAGTAGTTATTGCATTGGTAGATAAAAAGAAACTAGAAAATATGAGGACACAAGTGGGCAAGTGCATGGAAATGGGTAGCAATTTCGTGGACACCCTAAAAAAAAAAGTTGAAAACCATAACGCGAGCACATTATAAACACGCTCGCATTATGTCTTCCGTTAAACCTAGGCAAGGTTCTGGTGGCTACAACTACAAAGCCATAACATGAGCGCATTATAACGCGTTCGCGTTATCGACTGTTAAAAGCAAAAAAACAAATGCAAATCTCTCATTTGCATTTCGACTAGTTTTTTTGTGCACCCACGGCCAAAAACCCCAAAATATCACGCTCGCGTTCTAGGAGAAGAATTTCTTTGCCAAGAATCTGAATTTCTTCACAACGATGGTGCCACGACGACAAGGAGCTGTAAGAGGTAAGGATTCTATGCTTTTTGTTTTGAATTTGTTAGTTTTAGGTTGAATTTGATATCTATTTGCTTGAATTTTTAGGAGATGCAAATCAACCTGCAAACCATCAAAATCTTCAACAGGAGGACCAACCAAATCCTCAAGATCAAAATCAACCACAACATCAACCTCCTCCACCAATCACTCAACCCCCTCCTGGCACTCAACAAAATTTAATGAGTGAAATTGAGAACAACAAAAAACAAATTGAGGATTTGATCAATAGGTTGAGTGATCCAAATGGTTCAACCACAGAAAGAATGACCCTAGCAAATTCCTTGAAAGATATGTTAACAAACATAGATTCAATTAGCAAACAAATAACTGGATGGGAAGATAGGAGGCAGGCGGCTAGGGAGTATTATACAAATAAACTATCATACAAGGATGTGAAAGATTTAAAAATAACAAAAGGTGATTTGTGCTCATTATTCACCAACCCACGCACAAATCAAAATCTTACCCTCAATGCAAAGAGGTTTCCTATCCATTGGTGCCACCACCAACAAATGAAGGAGCGATTTTATGATAGGTGGTACATGGTCTTCGATTACCCACCGTGCAACAATTGCGAGGTCCCGCAATATTTCCTTAGGAAACTATACAGTGAGTTCATATTGAACAAAATCCCAAATTATTTTGATATGAGGGATTTCCAGGGGAGAGGTGGGGGGTCAGCTCAGGATAGACCTGGTGCACAACCGGATCCTATGCGGAAAGGTAGACGAGCTCTCGCTAGGCCACCTCATGAGCACATTATTATGCCTTCCATCATGAAGGAAAGTGCTGATGTAGAGACATTGCAGGCAATCAACACTTTGACCCAGAGTGTCATCCATCATAATAGCCCTATTCTACAATGCCATCCAGGGGAGTCTTCTAGTGGTGGTCTTCGAACACATGTGTGTCAATCTTGTGGGGCTACTTGTTCACATGACCCCATTGACCCTCAAGAGACTAGTACGTAGGATCCGTTTGTAGCTATGGAGATGTAGAGGGCAGCTGACATTTTGCATGAGGCATATGGCATTGATAGTCAGGTAAAAGTTAGTGCATGTGTTCATTGAATTTAATTTATTAAATTTCAATTTTGAAATGCAAGATTAACTAAAAATGTTTTATGATTTTAATAAAATTGCAGGGTCATAGTGTTGAGACTGGATACACCGGCCCCCAACCAACCTATTTTTGCAGTACACCTATCGCTAGGGTATGTAACTAGTAAAAAATTATAAGTTTATTGCATATTAATGGCATTGTTTTATGAATGGTAATTTAATATGCAACTTTGGATGTTGAAAAAACTAATATTGGAGGTTTTGATGGAACACTTCCTAGTGGCGGTGGATTTACTCAAACCTTCACGCAAGTAATAGAATAAAGAGTTTAACTAATGAATCAAAAACTTAATAGATTTGTGTAGTTTATACATGCACATCGTCGATTACGTTGAATAATTTGTTGTTTTATTTTTAGTTGTTGCAAGACGATACACCTCTGAATGTGATGAGGGCAGTGGATATTGGTGTGACATCTGCTATACAATCCTCAATGGCTCTGACAGAAGAGGTATAAGGAAAATTAGTAAATTTTAATTTACATTTGTTGTTATAGATGTTAGTTAGTCAAAAATCAAACCATTATTGATTCACATAGTTTTTGCCTATTTGTATGGTTTATACAGGGGTTGAGCATGCCTGAGCATGGGCATGAGGATATTTCCCTTGTGGAGAGAGATCATGAGATGGTTGTAAGTGATTATTTTGTCAAATATATCATTTTTTATAATGTAATTTCTATATATTCATGTCTTTAATTCTTATTGTAACAATTAAGACTTCACCATGAACTAAACCCTAGGAGGAGTAGTAGGAGCACTCCGCAAGCACAACAAAAATGAGTGATAGACCTATTGCCATCCGAGCGAAAAGGAAAGGGAAAATTTTTATTTCCTCGGCATGGAGAGCAATGACTTTTGATTCCAGAGTCCTTTATTGTACGCCTGCATGGCAGTTTTGTACATATTTTTTATTGGACATATTTGACATTGTATGCCTAGATGGCATTCTCGTAAGCCTATATGGCTATTTTGTACATATATTTCATACTTATATCGACATATATTTATGTATGCCTACATGGCTATTTGGTTAATACAAATATCTTTTTTCGATGCCTGTTCATATTTGCATTCTAAATTGATGGTTAAATATATATGAGTTACATATATTCAAGTGTATACTTTACAACTTACGTGTATACTTTGTGACTTACGTGCATTCGAGTGTATACTTTGTGGCTTACATGTTTTCATGCATATACCTTGTATTCGTGCATATATCTATTTTAATTTGTGTATACTATGTATTCGTGTGTATACTTTTTTAGGCTTACATGTTTATGAGTACTTGTAGATCCCTTATTGACATGTACATGTTTGACTTATTCACGTGTATAATTATTAATTGGTTAGCCCTAGCATTGATCTATGTTTGTAGATCAAATATTGCAACCCTAAGTCCACAAGAAGGTTACTTGTCCTGATTTTCGCAAATGTCTTTAAGATGTTCATCCTTCTTGAGTAATGTGAACTATCGATGTTATCTAGATCTTTGAAACTATCTGCAATCATGTGCAATATTGTAGAAGCTAGAGCTATATATAATACTACAAATGACTACTCAATGGAATCTTGATAGCAATATCACAATTTGACACATTGTGAAAAATACCTCCTACTTATCAATTGATGAGCTAAAGTGATGGGGAGTCCTATCCCTCAAGAGCACTCTTGATCTTCCCAAGACCTATTCTCTGGTCTTCCTAGGGTATTCCTCTCTACCCTACTCAGGGATCACTCCTAAACCCCTCTCACCACGTAAGACTCTCCACCAATTTCAAATTCTTCTCCATCACTCCCAATCCACCACTAAGCTTCCTTGGGCTCCACACTGACCCAAAGTGTCCTAACCACTCCAAGGCTAGGGAAGGGTATCCTAGTTGTCCCTTTGTTGATTTTTCTCCTCACTGATCCATCTTATTGGATTCTTTCACCTTTTACCCATCGCTTTCTTGAAAAACTCAATTTTAGGCCTTGTAGCCTTCTGCCCCAATTTAGCCTCCTAGAACCCGTTTTCTTGACTTTTCTGACAATCAGTCTTAACAACCACCAAATGTTTTTGTAGATTATTTATTTTCACTATCAAGGCTCCAATATTTACCAACTCTTATGTCCTACCAGTGTTCATACATATGATTGTCCTCAAACCCCCTATTTTAAAGGGTTCCTAGGGTTTTTGGCTCTTTTTCCTTCTTTGAGGGCTTCATTGACCTCCTCAGCTCTCCTCCTGGCACACACATGACTGAGATACATGTTCCTACACTCCCATACTCTTTATTGGCACAAACCAATCCATTTAGAAACTCTCCTTGCTGCTGTCCTCTCCAAGCTACTAGCCAGAATGCACTTGCACTCGCGTAGTGCTTGATGATTTCATCACCTTCCATGCAAAACAAGACTCCAAAACCTATATGTACACTATTTACATAGTCCCCAACTTGATTCCAAGTGTCCATGAGAGGAAATCCACGTGAAGTCAAGTGGACTCATTATTCACAAAACTGACTTGAATCGGCAATGAGACCAAGAACACCAAAAACTTGCAAAAAGATAACCAGTCGGTCTAGATGACTAATCTAATGCTACAAAAGGTAAGTAAGTGACACAAATGGAAGACTCAAAGCATCAGATAAGTCCTTTCAATCCATTCTTGACTGGATGAAGGCTCAAACACAAAAATTCAATGAAAACTTGCTCTCTTCCAATCACAAAAATGTACTCTCCAAGTCTCAATTCATGAAAAAAATCCTCCAACCCAAGTATTATGGTTTTTCTGACCTTATATACCTTTCTCCCACATTCTAGGACCCTTGGGTCGGGCTAAGAGTATCATTAATTCCATTTTCCAACTTTTAGGACAAATAGCCAAGGCAACATTGCTCAAAATGCTCACAGTGTCCAAGACTTACCCAAACTGCAAGCCCCTAACAAACCTATTTCCAATTCACTCATCAAAAACATTCTTGGGACTTTACATCATAGTCCTTATTCCCTTGGTGGTTGGCTAGAACCACCTACAAGCCAAAATTGCAAAGATCTCTCCAAAAGACCTTAAGGTGCTCCTGCACCATTCTCCCCCTTTCAACAAAGAAGTTAAGGAACCTGTGGTGTCAAGAGCTCCTCACTAATTCCATACTTCTTAAAGTCACTTTCTACTATCCAAGTAGCCTCTGACTCTGGTTGATGTCTCCACTTCACTAGGTGCTCCATGTATGTCTTGTGCCTAGTGTTCTTCTTCACCCTTGAGTCTAGAATCTTGTCCACTTATGGTTTGATCTGATCAGGTACCTTGAGTTCGTCCACATCCTTACTCACCTTAGCACTATACTATTCCTCATCCATTTCTAGTCCTTTATACTTCACCAAGTCCTTCACATTGAAGATAGGTGAAATGGACGTCTCCTTGGGTAACTCCACGTTGTATGCATTGGATCCATACTTAACCAACACTTTACATGGCCCTATCCTTTTCATCTGCAACTTACCTGGTATGCCTTTTTGTAGTCTTGCCTTGTTCAAATATACCATCACCAAATCACCTATTTCAAATTGTAGATCTCTCTTCCCTTCATCTCTTTTAGCCTTCAACTTCTAGTTAGCCTCAATTAATGTCTTCTTTACCTGCTCATGAACCTCTCTCATTAACCGAGCAAAATCATCAGCATGTCCACTGATTCCTTCATAACCTTTTAGGTCTCTTAGCTCAAGTACACCCCTTGGATGTAACCCATATACAATTTCAAATGGGCTCTTACCAGTAGACCTGTTTGTGCTATCATTGTAGGCAAATTATGCCTGTGAAATGACTTGTTCCCATCCTTGTCCATACTCCTTAGTTAGACACCTCAACAAGTTACCAAGTACCCTATTTATCAAGATTTATGGTGAGCTTCTCCTCTTGAAGTTTATTCAACACAAGTTCTAGGTGCTTCATATGTTCTTCTTTTGTTTTGCTAAAGATGAGGATATCATCTAAGTAGACTACCACAAAGATTCCTATAAAGTCCTTCAAGACCTCATTCATCACCCTAATAAAAGTGTTAGGTGCATTTGTAAGCCCGAATGGCATTACTAACCACTCATATAACCCCTCTGTGGTTTTAAAAGCTGACTTCCATTCATCTCCCTCTTTCATCCTAATCTGATAGTAGCCACTTTTCAAATCAATCTTGGAGTAGTACTTAGCACCCCCTTAAACAGTCCATTAAGTCTTCTATCCTAGGAATAGGAAACCTATATCTAATGGTTATCCTATTTATGGCCCTAGAATCAATACACATTCTCCACTTATCTCCCTTCTTAGGTGCCAACACCACTGGAACAACACATGGGCTTATGCTTTTCCTGATCAACCCTTGGTCCAAAAGTTCTTGAGCTTGCCTTGCTATCTCCTTGTTCTGCTTCGATGTCATTTTGTATGCAGCCTTGTTAGGCAATGTTGCTCCTGGTACAAAGTCAATTTGATGACTGATTTCCCTCTTAGGTGGTAGTGTAGCTGGTGTGCCTTCACAAATGATATCCCTAAATTGATCCAACGGTTGCTTCACCTCTGCTGTTATAGGTAGCCGACTAGGTGACTCCTCCTCCTTTGGCTTCAACATGATTGCATAGACAACTCCTTCCTCCTTCATGTCTCTTAGGAATTCCTTTCCACTCATCAAAAGTACACAGGATTTCTACCTTTTCCACTATGCCTTCTTGGGGAAAAAACTTCGTGGTTAAGCCCTTGAGCTAGAGTATACTGGAATGGGTGACCTCCTGGGAAGGCCTAGTGCCTCACCTCTTTGATCATCACTTAGATGCAATGAGTGCTAAGTGGGCCATTCAATATCATTTCAAATTTGTTGCTATAAGCAACTTACAAATTTGCAACTTAAGACTCCTCCAACCTAAGGGATCGATCCGGTGGAACATAGCTCGGAGCAATTCCACATGTTTTGGTGCAAAAGAGGACTATGCCTAGCGTAAACATACCTATTTGGATGTGTTGGAACAGTCCGCTTGGTCACACAAGTTGCAGAATGAAAGTTGCACCACTCTACAACTTTGCACTGCTTGCATTTGATGCTTTTTCCATCAAATGAAAATCCGCCACCACTGGAAAACCACTCTGAGATAGCCAAAACCGAGAGAGGTTTTTGTATACAGGCTCAATGCAATCCTATAGGATTAGACAAGAAGTTTCTAAGCATCATGACATCTGAGTAATGGCATGCTAAACTTTGCAGCCATTTTGCACTTTGGACCCTTAAGGGATCGATCTGGTGGAACATAGCTCAGAGCGATTCCACGTCTTTCGGTGCGAAAGAGGACCATGCCTAGCGTAAAAATACCTATTTAGATGTGTTGGAATAGTCCGCTTGGTCACATGAGTTGCAGAGCGAAATTTGCACCACTTTGCAACTTTGCACAGCTTGAATTTGACACCTTTTCCATCAAGTGAAAATCTATCGCCACGAGAAAACCACTTCAAGATAGCCAAAATTAAGAGAGGTTTTTCTAAAGGGGTCCAACACCTTTCTGTAGGATTAGACGAAAAGTTTCTAAGTGTCACGGTATCCAAGTAATAGCATGTTGAAGTTTGCAGCTATTTTGCACTTTGGACCCTTAAGGGATCGATCTGGTGGAACATAGCTTGGAGTGATTCCACGTGTTTCGGTGCGAAAGAGGACCATGCCTAGCATAAAAATACTTATTCAGATGTGTTGGAATAGTCCACTTGGTCACACGAGTTGCAGAGTGAAAGTTGCATCACTTTGCAACTTTGCACAGCTTGAATTTGACACCTTTTCCATCAAGTGAAAATCCGCTGTCACGAGAAAACCACTCCAAGATAGCCAAAATTGAGAGAGGTTTTTCTAGAGGGGCCCAACGCCTTTCTATAGGATTAGATGAGAAGTTTCTAAGTGTCACGGTATCCAAGTAATAGCATGTTGAATTTTGCAGCCATTTTGCACTTTGGACCCTTAAGGGATCGATCTGGTGGAACATAGCTCCGAGCGATTCCACGTGTTTCGGTGTGAAAGAGGACTATTCCTAGCATAAAAATACCTATTTGGACATGTTGAAACAGTCCTCTTGGTCACATGAGTTGCAGAGCGAGAGTTGCACCACTTTGTAACTTTGCACAGCTTGAATTTGACACCTTTTCCATCAAGTGAAAATCCGCCGCAATGAGAAAAAAACTCAAAGATAGCCAAAACCGAGAGAGGTTTTTCTAGAGGGGCCTGATGCCTTTCTGTAGGATCAGACGAGAAGTTTCTAAGTGTCACAGTATCCAAGTAATAGCATGTTGACGTTTGCAGCTATTTTGCACTTTGGACCCTTAAGGGATCGATCCGATGGAATATAGCTAAGAGCGATTCCACATGTTTCGGTGTGAAAGAGGACCATTCCTAGTGTAAACATACTTATTCAAATGTGTTGGAACTATCTGCTTGGTCACACGAGTTGCAGAGCGAAATTTGCACCACTTTGCAACTTTGCACAACTTGAATTTGACACCTTTTCCATCAAGTGAAAATCCGCCGTCACGAGAAAACCACTCCAAGATAGCCAAAACCGAGAGAGGTTTTCCTAGAGGGGCCCAACCTTTTTCTACAGGATCAAATGAGAAGTTTCTGAGTATCACGGTATCCAATTAATAGCATGCTGAAGTTTGCAGCCATTTTGCACTTTGGACCCTTAAGGGATCGATCCGGTGGAACATAGCTCAAAGCGATTCCATGTGTTTCGGTGTGAAAGAGGACCATTCCTAGTGTAAAAATACCTATTTAGATGTGTTGGAACAGTCCGCTTGGTCACACGAGTTGTAGAGCGAAAGTTGCACCACTTTGCAACTTTGCACAGCTTGAATTTGACACCTTTTCCATCAAGTTATAATCCGCCGCCACAAGAAAAACACTCTAAGATAGCCAAAACTGAGAGAGGTTATTCTAGAGGGGCCCAACACCTTTCTGTAGGATCAGACGAGAAGTTTCTAAGTGTCACTGTATCCAATTAATAGCATGCTGAAGTTTGCAGCTATTTTGTACTTTGGACCCTTAAGGGATCGATCCGGTAGAACATAGCTCGGAGCGATTCCACATGTTTTGGTGTGAAAGAGGACCATGCCTAGCGTAAACATACCTATTCAGATGTGTTGGAATAGTCCGCTTGGTCACACGAATTGCAGAGCGAAATTTGCACCACTTTGCAACTTTGCACAGCTTGAATTTGACACCTTTTCCATCAACTAAAAATCCGCCGCCACGAGAAAACCACTCCAAGATAGCCAAAATCGAGAGAGGTTTTTCTAGAGGGGCCCAACGCCTTTCTGTAAGATCAAAAAAGAAGTTTCTAAGTGTCACGATATCCAAGTAATAGCATGCTAAAGTTTGCAGCTATTTTGCACTTTGGACCCTTAAGGGATCGATCTGGTGGAACATAGCTCAGAGCGATTCTACGTGTTTGGATGCAAAAGAGGACCATGCCTAGTGTAAACATACTTATTCCGATGTGTTGAAACAGTTTGCTTGGTCACACTAGTTGCAGAAAAAAGTGTACAAATTGTTTACATGACCTTTATATCACCTTTTTCACATTGTTTACATTTCAAAATTCAAAGTTTGCAAATTTTCCTACTCAAGGCATTTACAGAACAAGGTGCTACTACACCAAACATGAACTTCAACCTTACAATATTTGAGTATATCTCATTATGTAATTAAATCTTATTACAATGCCTCTAGCACTTCGTTCTCTCAGATCTTTTACAATGTCACTCATACATTCAAGATTATCTTTAAATGTCTACATCATAGGTGCTCATCATGAGGTTAACTTCAAATGAGTAACTTGTGATTCCCTCACTAAGCTTCACATGCTCTCTTATAATGGCTTGAAATCAAAATTTAGATTTGTCAAAATCATCAAAATAAGTATGTTGCATTGCTTTTTTGGCTGAGATTTTCTTTGATGGCTCTTAAATCAACATTTTCTGCAATGAAAGATCAATCAACCCTTAGTAGTTTACTTACAAATACGCAAAGTAAAAGAGAAAAAGAAAGAGCATCCAAAATGGAAATGAAATAAAAATAGATGGAAGGCACTTACAGATGTTGCATGTAGGCATCAAAATAAAGATGTTGCATTACTTTTCTGGCTGACATTCTCTTGGATGGCTCATATATCTGCATTTTTTGCAAGGGGACACCAATCACTGTAAAAGAAGATGATAGCATTGGCATCAAACAAATTAATGTGCATACAAGTATAAATTAATAAGAACCAATGTGCATATACTTACAAATTAATCCAATGAACCATCTAGGTCTGCTCTACTCTTTATTGTGTCAAGTATTGCCTCATGGTCAGACTCACAGACCTTCCATAACATCTTGTTCAAAGGTCTACCCCCATATTTGGTCAAATGAACATTGGATTCCACGACAAGTTTCGAGTAATGAAGAATCTTAGGATGCATGCCAAAGTTCTGAAATAGCCAATATTTAACACTTGAATGTGGCTACCTTCTAAGCTATGTTCTAGTAACAACAATTGAGCCTGTAGGGTATTTGATGTTTTCTCCATCTATAATTGGGGCCTCCAATTTCTTTTTGGTTTCAACACAATGACACAAGTAATAGTTTCTTCCCTCTTCATTGTCTTCATCTGCAATAACTGCATAAACATGCCCTGCATTGATATGTCCAAAAAATCTCTTGAAATTTGTCAACATTACGAATACAGTACAAAGTAAGATCTAACGATATTGAATTTTAACAACTCAGAAAGTAGATATATCACCTCGTTGAACTAGATATGATATGTGGTCAAAGTCGACTGATGATTCTATCTGTGTCAGTTCCAATGTCGTCGAAGGGTGATACGTGTGAAGTGGGCTAAGATAACTTGTGAACCATTTGTCAACCCACTCCCCTGACTCACAATCATTCCAGTCTTGCATTGTACATGAATAACAAAAGCATCCACTCTTTCGTGTATCGATACTCCATGAACCTATATTTGAGCTAAGGAAAGAGTGTACCTCACTCAATCCTATTATTGTACAACAATCTTCATATGGTGCAATGTTAGTATCATCCATCAACCAAAAAAATCTACGAACTGAAGATGTACCTTCATTACCTAGACCCATCAAAGCATTACACCACTCAACGATTGATTTTGCATCTATCAACTTTGCACTATCTTTATACTTTAACTCTTCTTGTGCTAATGCTCTTTTCACGCATGTTCCTGCACCATCATGCTCCCCCTTTCCATGTCCAGCCTCACAAAAGTTCCACATATGTTGAACACCTGTAATGACATGCATCCTGCACAACCAGTAGAACATGCGCAAGTTCTTGAACTGTGTTGCATAGTTATCAGACCATATTATATGTTGATCGTATTCTATGCCCCTCTGAGCCAAACCACTGTAGAACATCTGGAAGCAACCTTGCACGAACTCTGGAGAATGTGTGCGATCATCACTAATGTAAAAGTGGTACTCCCTCAATACCTTCCTTTGTTCATCTGTACTATCAGATGCATGAATGAATGCTATATGCACAAATATCGAAACTTGTGCAGAGTTTTAATATTGTGACTGCACCTCATGTTGTGGTTGTAGAGTGTAGTTCTCTGCAAAGTGTACCACAGATACTATGCTTCCAACTGGAAAGGTGTCCTTGCATAGCTTGAATTGCGTGTCTAACCATCAGGCTCTATGGGTATGCATTGCATACTCAAACAATATACTATCACGAAATATGGTCATAAATTTGTACACTGGAATCTTCTCAAGAACCAAATCACACCTGTTTGCTTGAGACCCATCTTTTGTAGCATATGCCATTGTTTTATACTTCCTGAACTCTACTAGTTTTTGTCCCACCTCATCTGTGCTTTCCATATGTTCACATACTGGCATACACTGAAAGCCACCGCAACGCTCGCATGAACCATCCAAGCATGTTGTCCTATAGAATATCTGACCATCCTCTATTTCACAAAATTTTTTTGATAAGAACTCTCTTGAAAATTTTGGTGGGGCTTCTATGCCACAATCCTGCAAAACATCGTTAGTATGCAAATCTAAACATATAAAATGATAAACATCGTAATGGTTAGAAAATTCAATATGTAGTCTACAACAACAAGTAGTGCGTGTGTGATTTATCTTGACATAAAAAGGTTTAAGCAGTTCAAAAAATCTTTGAGAAATACTAATTTGACGATTATCATTTTCAAATTTTCAAACAAATTGGGTTTGAGTCATATCCAAAAAATGCTTTGGATGTGGCTCACGATTCCGACTACCAATTCTCCTTCTTACCACATCCCTTTGATTCAGAGATGGCCTTGTGTTATTCTTCCAATACTCTTCAATTAGTTTTCTCAAGGCTTCAACAACTTCTTTATCTTTTCATGATAGTCTCCCCGAGAATGCCCATAATTCATTTGTATCATTGCCCTCAATTCTTTGCCGCCTTTGAATGGCTCTTGATAAAGTTTTTCTACTAATTCCCGTTTTTTCACTAGTCTTTTTAATTAGGAAAGCTCTCTTTGTTTGACAACTTACCAAAGTCGATGTAATGACACGTCAGGTGACATTACTATCCTTTGAGTGTGAGGTCTTACCCACACTCTCATAAGCATCCATTAGATTCTTCACAATAGTGTCTTCACTCGATGCATTCGATGTTCTCAACCCGAGAGTCTTCATGATGTTCCTATACTTTACACCCCGCATCATTTCAACAAATAGTTGACATCTTGCAGTCTTATTTAGCCTTTCAAAGAATCGTTTCCAAATCTTATCAGCATATCTTCTATAAGTGCGTGTTGAAATCTTGCCTTCCATGTGCTGCAAAATCTCATCATGAATATTAATCAAATACTTTGGCTTTCTACGCAAAATTCTTAGTGGTGTTCTCCTAGGTACATACATCTCAACATTAGGAATTTCATCAATATTTAATTGAGGTGGGCTAGATTGCATACCTTCGATTGAGGGTGGAGAAGAAGACATACCTTGAGGTTCATATGGGAATGATGGCATACCTTCTTCGTCAATTTCGAGTAATGATGTACTCTCAAATTGAGATGTGTTGGATGGTGTCCAACAATATTCATTTGTGGTAAATGGTGTCCCTCCATATTCACTTGCAGTAGATGGTGTCCGTCCATATTCACTTGTGCTAGATGGTGTCCTTCCATATTCGCTTGTGCTTAATGGTGTCCCTTCATATTCACTTGTCGTAGAGGGTGTGTCTCCAACTATGGTATCTGAATCTGTCTTACGATGATGCTTTCACATTCGTGCTTGTTGTGCTGCCAATTCCTGTTCTCTTTTTGAAGGTTGAGGTTCCTCTACAATCAGGTTGTTTTCATCAATCGTTTCCAATGTCTTCTTTTCATGATATGCCGCCACCTGAACTCTCTCCTTTTCTTTCAAGGTTTCATTCTCTTCGTCTATTAGTTTCCTCTTTGTCTTTTTCTTTGGCATGGTGGATAATTTTATCTATACCATGGTAATAAGATGAATATTAGTTCCTAAAACATGTATCCATTCAAGATAATTGAAAAATATATGTCATTGAAGGCTTCATTTAAATAATACTTACAATCATCGTGTACAAAAGTAGGGTCTTTTATTGTTGAACATGCCTTGGAATGAAACTAATGACAATAGGATATGTGTTTCTTAGCTCAAACAAGCACTTTTCCATGAGAATTTGAGGAACCAAGGAGTGATTTTGAAAAATTGTTGGTGCAGGAGCACCTTAAAGGTCTTTTGGAAGATCTTGGCAATTTTGGGTTGTAGGTGGTTCTAGCCAACCACCAAGGGAATAAGGACTATGATGTAAAGTCCCAATAGTTTTTTTGATGTGTGAGTTAAGGAAAACTTAGGGTAGTCTAGATCCTTGAAGTTTGGAGAAGCCTGAATGATGAAAGTAGGCAAATTAGTCCATGTAGACTTGGCAATTTGTCCTAAAAGTGGGAAAAGGGCATTAATGATGCTCTAAGCCTAACCCAAGGGTCCTATCACGTGGGAGAAAGGTATATAAGGTAGGAAAAACCATAATTGAGCATGTGGGAAAGCTATTGTACGATTTGGAGTTTTGGAAGGGGAATTTGTGAGTTGGAAGAGTGCAAATTTCATTGAATTTATGTTTTTGTGCCTTCATACAGTCAAGAATGGATTGAAAGGACCTGTCTAATACTTTGAGTCTTTCAATTGTGTCACTTAATTACTGTGTGAAGCATTAGATTAGCCATTTAGGTCAACTGCTTTATGTTTTGCAAGTTTTTAGAGTTTTTTGGTCTCATAGCCGATTCAGGCCATTTTTTGGAAATAATGATCCCCACTTGAATTCCCATGGCAAGGCTACCATGGCCACTTGGAATCAAGTAGGGGACTGTTTTTACAGCATACATATGGTGTTTGGTGTCTTGATTAGCAAAGGAGATGGTGAATTCATCAAGAACTAGGCGAGTGCAAGTGCATTCTGGCTAGTGGCTTAGAGAGGACAGCAATAAAGAAAGTTGCTAAATGGATTGGTTTGTGCCAATCAAGAGCAAGAGAGTGTGGGCACATGTATTCCATACATGTGCGTGCAAGGAGGAGAGTTGAGGAAGTCATTGAATCCCTCAAAGTCGGAAAAAGGAGCCAGAACCCTAGAAACCCTTGAAAATAGGGGGTATGAGGGCAATCTTATGTACGAATGCCAAAGGGACTAAACACCTAGTAAATATTGAAGCCTAGGATACCACTAGAAAGAATCTATAAAAATATTTGGGGTTTGTTAAAACCATTTTTGAGAAAAGCCAAGAAAACGGGTTCTAGGAGGCTTAATTGGGCAACAAGGCCTGAAATTGGGTTTTTCAAGAAAGCGATGGGTAAAAGGTGAGATAATCCTATGAGATGGATCAATGAGGAGTCAAATCAACAAGGGGATAGTTATAATACCCTTTCCTAGCCCCTGGAGTGGTTAGGACACTTTGGTTCAGTGTGGAGCTCAGGGAAGCTTAGTGGTGAATTGAGAGCAATGAATTTAAAATTGGTGGAGAGTCTTATGAGGTGAGAGGGGTTTAGGAGGGATCCCTGAGTGGGGTAGAGAGGAATACCCTAGGAAGACCAGAGAATAGGTCTTGGGAAGAGCAATATTTCTCTTGAAAGATAAGACTCCCCATCAATTGTTGAAGGAGTGGTCTATGTAATGAACTTTTGACCTTGTGCAAGGTATTTTGAAGATGTTTGATGCTTTGGAATGGTCTAGGAAGGCCTGGGTATAGGAGTTTCTATAAACCCTCCCTCTTTGCATTGAAAAATGGGGGTTTTTGTATTGGAAGCCTAGTTGAGCGGGTAAGGTCCTATGACCTAGAAATTATCTTGTTTTGAGACCTAATTATGGTTTGGTTGTGCCTTAAGAATTATAGTTTGTGTTTGTAAACAATGGTGCCATTACGGAAGATTTAAGACAACTTGTGAATGACATAATTATTGGTTGATGTTTTGCGGAACCTAGTTGATTGTAATCAGTTATTTTCAATATTTTCAAGGTGTTTTGAAGGTCCTTAAGGAATTGGGAACTCTTAATGCTAATTTGAGTATATGAATCAAATGTTTTGTGAAGGGAAATATAGTTGAATAAGTGTGTCAAGAAAGGTGTTGATTTCTTCATTTGTACTGCATCAGTTTGTGCAGAGGTATTGGAAGGTGATTGGAACCTTCAGAGGAATGGGAGAGGCTTGGAGTTGTCTTAAAGGATGAATTTTGGTGAATGGTTCTGAATTTCTATAATTGGCAAGTGTAAAATGGTAATTGGCAAGTGTAAATAATTAAGTATATAATTTGGTAATTTAAAATGTGCATTGACAACCTAAGGTTATAATGACAAACAAAAATGAAAGCAAGCCATAATAGAATGAAAGAAAATTTGTAAAGACTTCACATACCTTAAAAACCAGACTTTCAAATGGAGGAGTTCAACCCAATTATGTAGCCTTAGCTTCTTCTTTCTTCAAACTCCACAACAATTTGACTTGTTCAAAATCTTGATCCCTTCCACACTTCAATTGTATATCAGTTTTCAATGGAATTCAAACTTCAATTGATATTATATGTCTTTCAATGTGGAAACTCTGCTATTTCATGCAAAGGTGGTAAAAAGATCATGGAAAAGGTGATGGAATGTGAAAAAGATGCTTGCACACTTCATAACATCATCAAAAAGATATTTTTTGTCAGACCACACGCATAACCAGGGGAAGATGCAGATTGTGGGCCTTCAAATCATGGGTATATAGATTTTTTTACTGTTTTAGTGGAGTACAAAAAGGGCTCACGTTATAACGCGCACACGTTATAACGCGAGAGCGTTATGTGAAATTTGGTTTTCTTAGTGTATTTTTTAGAGTATAAGAGTTTCTAAGAGAGTGGTAGGGAGAGAGGGGGAGAGTGGAAGATAGAGAGGGAGGGAGAAGGGAAGAGTGAGAGAAAGAGAGAGGGAGAGAGTGGGAGATAGGGTGGGAGGGAGAGAGGGGAGAGTGGGAGATAGAGAGGGAGGGAGAGAGTGGGAGAAGGGGAGAAGTGGGGAGTGGGAGATAGAGACCTAAACCCTAAACCCTAATCCCTCAACCCTTAAACCCTAATCCCTCAACCCCTATATCCTCTTAATCCCTCAATCCTCAACCCCTAAACCCTAATCCCTCAACCCCTATACCCTCTTAATGCCTCAACCCTTAAACCCTAATCCCTCAACCCTTAACCCCTATACCCTCTTAATCCCTCATCCCTTAAACCCTAATCCCTCAACCCCTATACCCTCTTAATCCCTCAACCCTCAATCATCAACCCTTAAACCCTAATCCCTCAACCCTTAAACCCTAATCCCTCAACCCCTCAACCCTCTTAAACCCTAATCCCTCAGCCCTTAAACCCTAATCCCTCAACCCTCAATCCTCAACCCTTAAACCCTAATCCCTCAATCCCTATACCCTCTTAATCCCTCAACCCTCAACCCTCAACCCTTAAACCCTAATCCCTCGCCCTGCCCTCTTAATCATCAACCCTTAGAGCCTAAGCCTAAACTGTAAACCCTAATCCTCTTAATCCCTCAACCTTAAGCCCTAATCATAGCTTAGCAACCCTAATCAAAATCAGCCCTATACCCTCTTAATCCCTCAACCCTCAACCCTCAACCCTTAAACCTTAATCCCTCAACCCCTATACCCTCTTAAGCCCTCAACCCTTAAACCCTAATCCCTCAACCTCTATACCCTCTTAATCCCTCAACCCTCAACCCTTAAACCCTAATCCCTCAACCCCTATACCCTCTTAATCCCTCAACCCTCAATCCTCAACCCTTAAGCCCTAATCCCTCAATCCCTATACCCTCTTAATCCATCAGCCCTTA